>JANHFO010002263.1:167719-177957 GCA_032468095.1 Pareas carinatus | reverse complement strand
CAAAGATGCGCTAGGTCTTATTTTCAGGGGATGTCTTATTTTTCCACTGAGGTCGCCCAGAACCGGAAGTCCGAGACGTCTCACTTCCTGTCTGCTTCAGCTGCACTGGAGGGGAGCCTCATTATCGGGGAGGTCTTATTTTCAGGGGATGTCTTATATTTCCACGAGAGGCAAAACTGTAAGTAGGTCTTATTTTTGGAGGATGTCTTACTTTCAGGGAAACAGGGTAGTTGTAGTAATGTAGTAATGTTGGATGTTATCATTAGGTTTTCCTTCCTGTGCACAACCTAGGGCAGTGATGGCGAACCTTTTAGAGACCGAGTGCCCAAACTGCAATCCAAAAGCAACTTATTGCAAAATGCCAACACAGCAACACACGCCCCCTCATGGTCAACACTCTGCACCACATGTCAGCCGCCTGCCTTACCCCAGAGAGGGGAGGGAGGAAGTGCTCCCATTGGGCTGCTGGGCAGAGGGGCAAGTGATGTCAGAAATCTCAGGCGCGCATGGAGAGGGGAAGGGGAGCCCCGTGTCCCTCTGGCTTTCTAGTAAAGAACTCTGTGCTAGGGCGACGGCGCATGTGCCCATAGAGAGGCTCCAGAATGCAGCTGCGCTGGGGATTATGGGGGCGAGGGGCTGCTCCCACGTGTCCCCTCTCCTGCGCGAGCTGCACTGGCTTCCTGTGGTCTTCCGGGTGCGCTTCAAGTTGTTGGTTACCATCTTTAAAGCGCTCTATGGCATAGGACCTAGTTATCTACAGGATCACCTGTTACCAGCTATTACCTCCCACCGGCCAGGACGCTCCCACAGAGAGGGCCTTATCAGGGTGCCATCGGCCAGACCATGTTGGCCGGCAACCTCCAAGGATCGAACTTTCTCTGTGGCAGCTCCAACCCTGTGGAATGAACTCCCCCCAGAGATACGCAGAATCCCGGACCTCCAGGTCTTTCGCCGTGCCCTTAAAACCCATCTATTTGTTCAGGCCGGGTTGTCCTAGCTTCCCCTTTTTATTGAATTTCATTGAATTTTATTTTAATTAGATTATTTGGGGGGGGTAGTAGAGTTAATTTTAAATTATTGATCGGCCATTATGTAATATTTTTAATTTGTTTTTAATGTTTTGTGCTGTTGTATTTTATCTGGCTGTTCACCGTCCCACGTCCTTCAGGAGAAGGGCGGTATATAAATTGCTGAAAATAAATAAGTTCACCATCATTGGCCTTTTTGATTAAGGTACTTTACAAATACTATAAACAAAAGGCAAAATCTTGATATTTCCTGAGTTCTCCTTTTAATTCCCTTTTAACTCCTCAGGATGCTCCTGTCAAATTCGAGGTGGATTTATTTTCAGTGCAGCGCTGACAGTGCTTCTACCTGGCAGCAGAGGGTTAAGATGTCTCATTTGAAACCTTGGTACTGCAGTCTTTCTCAACCTGGCAGTCTCTAGATTAGGGGTGTCCAACCTTGGCAGCGTGTAGACTTTTGACTCCCAGGCTAAGAGTTGAAGTCCACACAAGTCTTAAAAGTTGCCAAGTTTGGGCACCCTTAATCTAGGTGATCTTGCTATATTTCTGTTGGGACGTTTTCTTTTTTAAAAAAATGATGCAAGTGGCAATCCACTGTAATTGGAAAACACCACATTACAGAATGTTGACTCTGAGTAAGGCAGCTAGTAGTATCCAGTGGAACCTCTGAGCCATCAGATTTTTTTTATTTTTTGCTGCTCCACTCCCAAAGATGACATTGCCAGATTTTGGCAGTCAACCTCCAAATCATAGGCTATGGATTCAAAAGGTTACTGATCTGGGGACTTTCTATTTTTAGTCTTGAACTAAACATTTAGTTGTTCACCTAAACGTACTCGGCTCACAATGTGGAGATTCTGGACTTGGCGTTTCTGCTGGAATAGGAGAGTCGTGGCACAACTACATCTTTATGTGCAAATTGTAGCCATTTTTACATCAGAAAGCTTTGTGGATAGTCTTGCGAACCCTTGCCATCTCATGAGTTGCTCTCTTAGGATCTTGAATACCTGGCCAATAAATTCTGATTCTGATTTAGCTAAAACAGCTTGCAGCTGACCATGTAATTACTAGGCACATTATAATTTGCCCACTGCTTCAGGAGCCTGAACCTCTGATTGCACCTCCCTCCTTATCTGTTTACCTGGAGATTATAAACCTCTTTCTGATAGGAATCTGCTCACTTGCATTCCATGCATAGCGTAGCAGTGTCAGAAAGGTCTACATTTCTTCTACCTACATGCTAGGTTAAGTATTGCTATCAATTAGCTATACATATATATTCATGCATTTTCAGGCTTTTCCTCAATCTCCTAAGCCTTTAAGTAAGCAAGCACACTCTGCTGACTATCTATCAAGGTTCTGGGGCAGTTCATGCAATGGATAGAACATAAGCCAACTGGCCCACCTACTGGATGACTGAAACATTTTCTACAGCTGCCTCTTCAGCATTCTGGCCCACCTAGTCTTCACTGACAGAGAGAACATAATAGCCATTAGCTGTTATTTCTCCCAGTATTTAAAGTGTTAGGAGACCAAGAGCAGCAATAGCCTGAACCAGTTCAAGTTTATTTCAATTTCTCTCTCTCTCTGGCAAAAAACTAATATTCGTTCCTTTTGGTACTTACAGCGGACAAAACTCACTAAAAAAAAGAGAACAGATGTCTGACAGCACTGGAGCAGGCAGGATCTGCAGAGCAAAAGCAGTCCATTTGTGCAAGTGTCATAGCCAACTGTAGGCAGCTGTCTCTTTAAGAGTTAAGATTTGGATTAAAAGGGGGGGGGAAGTAGCCAAAATCTAGAAAGTTTGCTCATTTTCAGGCATAGGTTTAAATTTAACACAAAGCCTTTAGCACCCTTGTCAAATGCTGAAAGTTGTAAGAAAGCTTTTTCTCCCCCTGGCAGAGGTAGGGAATAATACATTAGGCCCTCAACTCATTTCTTAAGTCACTCACAAATCAAAATGGGGTGGATAGCTGTCCTGTCAAATTTATGGCAATGTATTTCTCTTACTGATGTTTAAATATTATTGAAGAAGAATGCGAAGACTCTGATAAGCTTAACACTTTTTTTAAAAAAAGGTGCTCAAGTCATAAAGTACTGAAAAAACTAAAATTTCCAGCCTCATTTCCAATGATGCCACTGCCTTGAGACATTGGTATTGCTCAAATAATTTTTAAAAAATGGCTTCAAGGCATAACTATCATCTGTCTGGCTCCAGCCCAATCCTGAGAACCGTGGTAAGAGTGACATGCGTTTGATTTTCTAACTTCAGGGGTTCTTTACATAGGATTATTGCTTGCAGCTCAGGAGTTCTCAAGTATGAAATCTACCTCCCAATCCACACATTTCATGTACTTATTAGATCTATATCCTCTTCATCATTAAACTAGCACTCTTGCCTCCAATTCTTCCCTGCAATATCTCATGAGAAAGGCAAAAGGATAGCAACAGGTCCAAAGTAATCCCAATAGGTAGACTTGGAACTTGAGTCTTGAGTCCCATATCATACAAGATTACTGAACATCACTTTTGCCAAACATATACTAACTTGGGATAACTACCATGTTTCCCTGAAAATAAGACGCTGTCTTATATTAACTTTTGCACCCAAAGATGCGCTAGGTCTTATTTTCAGGGGAAGTCTTATTTTTCCACCAAGGCCGCCCAGAACCGGAAGGCCGAGGTCTTATTTTCGGGGGATGCCTTATATTTCAGTGATGCAAAACTGTAAGTAGGTCTTATTTTCAGAGGATGTCTTACTTTCAGGGAAACAGGGCAAAACAATTGCTACAGAAACAGAATAAAAGGGAGAAGATAAAGAAAAGATAATAGGAGGATCATTAAAATATTTTATCAGCTTGATCCATAATATAGGATCGACTGCAGCTGTGGTCAGTTCCCTTTTTGGGAACATCTCATTTTTATTTAAACATATCGTTGAACAAACATAATGCTAAGAAGACAACAATCATGATATACACAATACCATACAACTGGCAACTACAGTTCTACAGAATTGCAAGAGCGCTCTCTTCTGTTCAGAAGTTAGCATTTTTTTAAAATATGACAATGAAATCAAGAGACATGTTCAGGAAAAAAATGGCAACCGTACCAAACACAAAAGAAAAAGGCTGGGGTATCTTAAGGTTTTTTATTGTTATGGCATGTAATTTGGAGGAAAAGACGTTTATTGCAATAGATGCCATTTTTATATAAGTTACACAAATAGGTCCCAACTTCATGGAGCAAATCCAGAGACAGACTTCAGTTATTATTGCACTCTTTTCTCTTCTCCCACTAATCCTCTGCAGTCGTGCTCCAGTATGCCCCCAGATTCAGGACACAGATGAAGAGGAGAGGAATTGCATATATCAATGGAATGGACACCTCAATGCTCACCAAATTTCAGTCCAGTCTCCTTTTGCTACTCACTTGCTGGAAGATGGGAATCTAATCTCAACATCATAAATGTCTTGGGGATTTGAAGGATTGTGGCTATAAAATTGGACACACATTAATCTATGACCAATACAGCCAGTTCCAATTATGAATTATGCTAAATGAAAAGCCTGACCAATTCTTTCTAGCAGTTATAAAATGTGCAATTAAGCAGTACAAGTTCTCATTAAAAGTTGATGAATGTACTTTTCCCAAATAACTTCAGTGAAATTAAAAGACAATCTAGGAATGCCTGTGATGTTCTGTCACGTACAACAATATTTCCTTAGGCCTACAGCCTTCACAGACTCCAATTAAATAGAGGGAAAGAACATGAGGAAACTTCAGTCTTGGGGATGGTTAGATGGGTTGGTAGTGATGTTGTTATCATGACTGAGGGTGGATTTGACCTTGAGAGTTTGAAAATCTCTTCCACTAGAAAGGAATCCTCCGCCCAACTTTTCTGCTTAGGGATTTATTTTTTTTGTAAATTTGATGTTGCTACTTAGCTCGAGTAATAAAATGTCTGTAAGAAAACCACCAGAGAGCACCAAGGACCCTCCATTTCAGCCCTGAGCTACAAACATTCTCCCTTATTAGTCTTACCTATTGCTCATTTCTAAATGGGGAGACAAAAGTTACAGTGAATGCAAAACAGAACCTTTTATTTTCTACAGATTTGGAAAAGATAACAGGAAGTGCAACAGGGCCAGAATGGGTGATGTGGTAGAACAAGGAACGGCTAAGGTAGAATAATTTTAATAGCCGACATTTCCCAGTCACAGGATGCCACATTCTTTCAGATTTGGCATATTCCTCCAAACAATTAACCCTGTGGGTTCTTGGAGAGAACTTGTAGTTCCCGAGAGAGAAAAACCACCCTAGGAAAAATCACTAAACTGGATGAAAGCCCTGCCATCTAATATTTTGCCATCCATTATGAAAGACGATTTCCTAATAAGCCCAGTTAACACCAATCAGTTGGAACCATCAGTCACAAAATTGCATCCTCCTTTTTCTTCTCATCCTTGTGGTATTTTCCCAATGAGAGGCTGAGAAAAGTGTTGGGTGATTGCATTGTGTCTGCAGAAAATGATACGTCACTCCATATCATTAATGCATCCTTGGAAAGTTCAGATATGAATTCAGTCAATTGTTCTGCTGAAGTATAGGTTTCATCCATACCAACACAGTCTAATTTACGTTGATCCATTTTGCAGCTGCATAGTAGAACCTACAAAGGGGGCAATACTCAAGTAGGTTTAGTTAAAAATGTTTGCTGAATTCAACCCCATTATATGCCAGCAGCACTTCATAGTAAACACAAGAGATAGGGCAAAAGCTGGGAGAATGCAGTTTACTATTTAGTTTATTAATCTAGTTCAAATGACAAACTTTGGAACTTCTGTAACAAGGAACAAGATTTCTGTACATTTTATCAACTAAATTCATTTACTTTATTTAAAAGACAAATTTGAACTCCTAAAATTCTTGTTAAAACACTAGAAGTGCACTTAGAATACAAGGGGGGGAAAGGAGTAGGAAACTTTGCTCCTGTGAATTCCGCAAGTGACTGGCAGAAATGTTTCTACTCGCTCAAACACTGAAAGACAATGGCCTGGACCCAAGGAACCCAAATGCATGCAGAAGGCACTTTTGGGCATCTATATATGATCAGCTTTCCCTTCTGGCTCCTTCGGGGGTCATTCTAAGATGGGGAGGAGCACACAAAGGTCAGCTGTTGGAAGAGGTAACTTGAAGAAGGCCCATGATAACCCAGGCACTCTATTTCTTGGCCAACCTCACCAGAACAATCACTAAATGATCCAGTGGAAACTTCAAAACTCCTAACCACCAAAAACCTATCAGTGCTGAAGCATAAATTAAACAGTTCTTTCTAGAAGGCAGCATGAGCAGTTGGCAGTTAAATCAAGACACTAATGCCAGATATGCTATGTCATTATTGGCTCTAGGCCATTAAATAAAATTTAAAGGAATCGTTTTCCAGGTTTTCTCACATACATTTAAGCTTCAGATCAATACCACGTGACTCCTGAGCCAATTGAGTATGAATCAATCTCTTTCTGGTCAATGTACACTCAAGGTCAGCATCACATCTACGTAGTGCAAAAAGCTGCCATTGAATGCATTTAATTATGTAACAAAAGAATCCATTATCTAGGTCAGGTCTTATATGTATTTGCCACTTAGGGGCCTTGTAGTTTTTCATTCTGAACACGTCTTGCCTGTACCGCCCCAAAATTAAAAATTTAAATTACTTGGGACTAATTTCCAAACACTGTAATACATTCAAAAGCAATCACCATATCCTGGCAAAATCTTGTAAGTCACTTCACCACAGCAATCTTATTCCATTTATTAGTACTCTGAGTAAACGTGATGGAGTAGAAATCCACCTGCAACTTTTCCTCTGTAGACAGTGATGCAATATGTACACACATTCTGTCTCAAGATCAGAGCTCCTAGGTACATATAGTCAGTCTGTAACGCCATTGTAAAGATACAGATCTTTACAAATACTTTCATTTCCTACTGAAATCAGTTATCAGAGCTAGCTGGTATTGTCCCTATTTGCCATATTTGGCCTCAATCAACACATGAGCAAAAATAAAATCAATTATCTTCAAAAAAATTCAAGACCATGTGTGAGAATCAGAACTGGAATTAACCTGTACGACAAAGATTCATAGCAGCCTCTGAATTCAGGATGTGTCAATTTGTATGGCATGATTTGTTAAGTATATGAAATATCCCATGGTCTGCATGGAAGCCTCACTTATGAACGAACAAATTTCTGCATTAGACAGAAGTGAAGTTTTCACAAAGCATAAGAGGCTTTAATATTTGTTATACCTAAAGAACCAGATGTCAAAGTTTGCACTACTGTTACTATTGGATTGTTCTGAATTCTAGGCGTAGAGGTAGAAATATAATGATGTAGTCAGCTTTAGAAAGCTGGAAATGAAATATTAACCTTGAATTACTCTTTCAGGAACCATACAATGATCTCCTCATAGTCTCTATCTCAACTCTGCCTAAATGTTCAGAGTCAAAATATATATTAAGATAAACACTACCCTTAACTAATGTACACTCAGGGGAAAAAAACCAATGGCTTACTGTATAAGAATTTCCAACCAGGGCTTAATATATTGCTGAAGGCTGATACCAAATCCAGCTTTGCAAAAGGTATCAAATGCCTAATTTATTAGAAATGAAATTCTGTATTTGGATCGATATCTGAATCTAATAACCAGAGTTTCTCAGTACTTAGGAAATCTGGGCTTCTAACTGATGATCCATGTCATACAATAAAATAACATTAAAATAAAGGTGCTAATACATTAGAAATATTTGTAGTCTCCTGACTGCAAGCATTCAGAGCTGAAACAGATATAAGAAAAAAATATCCAGAATTGAGTAAGAAAAACACACCTTGGAGAAGGTGAGCTTCAACAGAAAGTCCATCAGGAAAAAAAAAGCAAAACTAGAAATATGAAGACAGGAATAAGAACCATGGGGGAGTCTTCAGTTTAAGTTTATGTGTGCCAAAGTATCTTGGAGGAAGTCATGTCTGTGGTCTTTTCTCACCAATGGAAGCCAAGTATTAAGAATACTTCTTGCTTTTTTCATTGATCCCTCAAGGAGCGCAACAGGACTTGGGCCATCATATCATCTTCATCAGCATCATAATCCTAAATACAGAAGACATAAATATGCATCAGTGGACCAATTTTGCCTAATCCTGGAACTGATCACAGCTGCTCAAAGTAGGTTTGACTGGAGTAGCATAAAAGACAAAATAAAGTGAACAGATGCTTTACTTGAGCTAATGTCATCAATTCATTGCCTAAATCAGCGGTTTCCAACCTTTCCGCGGAAGGGAAGGCAGGGGGAGGAGACTGAATGGTTCTGTGCGAGCAGCAGATGAGTGCACGCAGCTCTATTTGTGCAAGTGGCAAGCACATGCACCTGCCACATACAAATGGAGCTGCACGTGTATTTTCCCACCGCTTCTGCGACCTGGTAGTGGGCCGCAGCCTGGAGGTTAGGGACCCCTGACCTAAATAAAAGTTTGAGAAGGCTCAGCGCCTACTTTACGAGCTGCTTTTTATATTGACTGAATTATGACAAGCCATACTTTTAAAAAGCAGACTATTTTCAAATTGGTAGAGCCAGATTAATCAGAAATTAAAAAATATTTTGCTGCTCTCGGTTTTCGTGCAATAGACTAAGCCCAAAAATAACTTACCACAAATGTATCATATGAAAACTGATGGCGTCGCTGAAGATGTTCCATGAAGTTAGCACTTCTGTAGTGTGGATCTCCCCAGGGCATTGACGCACAGATTGGGCAAACCTGGAAAAATTGGCAGTTTGTCCACCTATACCCTTTAGTTTTGGTATCTTATCAGCATGCATTCTAAACCATTACCATCAGCAAGTAGGCTACAGAAGTCCCTTAGATCAAAAGAAGTTCTGCCCCTGAATGGGATGCTAATTTTTCCCAATATTTACTCCACTTTTCCTCAGCATGTTGCATTATAGTTTCAAAATTTCCAGAATGTTCCATTTCTTCTCCAGACCATATGATGTGGCCATTCCAGGGGAAGGACTACTAGTATTTCCAGAAAACCAATAAGCTACTCCTAAAATGGAGAAACAGATGTAGCCCAAAAGAAAAACATAACTTTCTAGTCTTCAGAAAGTTCCACCCTTGAATTATAAGTTCAATACATTTCTAGTTCATTTTCATCAGGCACAAAGATACAGTGAACTATCTTCTTCCATCTAATCAAATATCCCAAATAAGTATTTAGGTGGCAAAGTTACTAAATGTTTCTTGAAATAAAGTTCATCATATTTAGCAAATCCTTTTGGTCCTTTGCCAAAATATTTAGGGTTCTAAATTCCATTTTTCAAGAATAAATTTTTTTGCTCTGAGATTATTAATCCCCTGCTTGAAAAGCTTCAAATGTTTGAATACATTTTAAAAAAACCTTTGAAGCAATAATATAATTTCTCCCAATGCATGGGTTAGCACACAATTTTTTCTAGGAAGCTATGGTCTGATTTTTGGCCTGTAAATGACATGGCTGGTAATGTTATGACACTGTCAGAGAAAGGGGGGCATTTTTTAAAATCTGTTCTTGGATATATAGGTTTTTAAGGGTGAAAATGGGTGCCTTAAAACATACACTTAAAACTTAACCCCACTAAATCTTAAAATGTTGGCTTGCTTTGGAGACGGTTAGAAGATTCTATGGAGTAAAATGGCTACCTTAAATCTTTGTAAAGTTTAAGGTATCAGTCTCAGTTCTTTAGAGTTTCCTAAACCAAAAAAGGTTGAACTTTTTAGTCCCATCCAACTTTAGGGAGTACAAATGGGGTGCTGAGGAATTGAAGGCAACTGAGGGATTGCTCATCTCTGAATCAAGATTATGCCACAAAAAAAGCACCAATTACCACTCGCTTTGTATCGTTGCTATGATAGCTTTTGCAGTGTTCTACCAGTCCTTCTTGGTCCAGGTTTTTTTCACTGCAATAAGGGCAAGGAAATGTAAATCTATTGGGGACACTCCTGCAAGAACACAGAAAAAAGAGCTTTAGGTTTTAGAAAAAAGTACATTCAAGAACAATTGGTAAATACGCAAACTAGGTCAAGATATGAGGAAGACGTAAAATTACATGGGATTAATAAGGAGCAATTAGAGTTTGATAAAATGCTATTGGATTCAGATGAGAAATTAATTA
>JANHFO010002263.1:140605-155545 GCA_032468095.1 Pareas carinatus | reverse complement strand
GATCGCAGTGGGGGAGGGGGCTGTGGTGGCAGTAGCACTGTTCTGCAATGACAGTGAGTTTAACACCCCTGCTTTAAGACATTATACTACACTTCTGTAGTTCTCACTATTGTTATTTCATAATGTAGTTGCCCCTACCCTTCCCTTCTCATGTGGTCAAGGATGCTGAGACCCAAAGCCGTTGTTTTTCTGTCATTGGACTTGGCCTCTGGAATGGTTCTGCCATGAGAAATGCATTTGGCCCCAACTCTAGTCACCTTCCAGAATCTTCTGAAAACACCCTTTTTCAGAGGGTGTTTGAAGTTATCCTTCATGCTGCCGCGGTTGTATGCTAATTTATTTTTTACTATTTTTTGTATTTTTCATTTCTATTATTGTTTTCACATTCTCAATCATTGGGAGTCTATATACAATTGCAGCAGGATATAAATGTGATAATCTTTAAGAGTCACTTGCGATTTAATTATAATCTTACGGCATTTATGAGTTGTATCACAACTGTGGTCTAATCTGATGCATTTTCACTTAGCACTGATCATACCAAAGGCAATGGGATTTGCTTCCAATAAAAGAATGGGAAAGGATTATGATTTTTATGATTTCTGGAATTCTTTTCTTTCTAAATTGCTTTCAAGATGTAGTCATTCTTTTGGTAGGTACTTGTTTTAATATAGACAGGTAAACTATGTTTGCAAAATACTTATTAATTACTATCAAGCTATCTATTAGCTAGTATCCTATGAGCATGCATTTGGATTTTTTACATTGTATTAGTATTTTAAATATTCTGTAGTTATACCAATAGTTCTGTATTATACCAAACAACATTTTTCCATGTTAAAGGGTTCTTAGAAAACAGGATTCCCAAAGAATATTTCTTCAAACCCAATGTACATGCGGCTTTTCTGAATGGGAAGATGAACATGGGGAGAATCTGCATAACAGCTATAATTTTGTTACCCAAATCTCCCAAAAGAGAACAAGAATGGCTTATTGGATTGTTTAAAGGTTAAGAATATGAAACATGTTAATTTTTAATAGGTTTTTTTCACCACGAGCCGCAGTGCAGTGGTAGAGCTGTGGTAACACAGTGGTTAGAATGCAGTATTTCAAGCTAATTCTGCTGGTGGCCAGCAGTTTGATTCTCACCGACTCAAGGTTGGCTCAGCCTTCCATCTTTCCAAGGCTGGTAAAATGAGGACCGAGATTGTTGGGGGCAATAGGCTGATTTCTGTAAACCGCTTAGAGAGTGCTGTTAAAGCACTGTGAAGCGGAATATATGTCTAAGTGCTATTGCTATTTTTGCACCCTTCAATTCCTCTGTATTTTAGAAGCATGAACATTTGCGCAATATAAACAAGTTTGCGTGCACATTTACAAGACAGACATTTTTATGGAGAGAATATCCTAATTATGGGGACTCATATGCCATTACACATTGCATCACAAAATTCATATTCTGAATGTGGCATAGTGGCATATTCAATTTGCATATATAATTGGAAAGTACAGATTTCGTATGCTTGTATCAAAATGATAAATTTTGTATCCACCCCTATTAAGGATAACAATAAAGACTTTTCCCTCCCAGAGTTGTGAGGATTATTGAAATACGGTTCTGAATTGACATGCTAAGAATAAACATTTTGAACTCGCTATATGCTATATATATTTAGTAGATCTTTCTACCTTTCTGAAGTATCTTCTCATTCTATTTTACCTGTATGAAATAAAAATCCGCTATCTTAGCGCAAATAGAAATAGTCCTCGAGAACCCACGCAGTCAAGACTTAGGCCCAGATAAATATTCAGCATTCTTTCTTTGTGCTGATTCATGTGAAATACTTAATTCTTTTTCTCAAATGAAAGGAATCCTCAGAAATGCTTTAGTTCTATAGGGCAGGAAAAAATACTTAAAAATACTTTTGATGAAATTTAAATGACACTATGATATGTGATTTGTCTTTTTCTTCCCATTTAGAATCTACTCCACTGCTGTCTCACATTGCCAGTTGATCAGTGGGCTTCAAGATAGCCATGAATGAGATGAGATAGCCGCCCACGAGCGTGCTTGAATCCAACTCCAGATGGATACAAAATACAAAGACGAAGTATTTAGGAAATATGTACAGTTCCATGAATCTAAATTGGATGCCTCTGACAGAAAGCAGTGCCCAATTACTAGTCTACAAATGGCAGCTTCAGCTTTACTCTGCTTTTCCAAGATTGATCCCTTTTATAGATTCCGGTTAATTAAGTTTTATGAAATTGCTGAAAATTCACTTCGGTCCTTGAGAGCATCAAGTCTGCATTCACTCCAGAATGCATTTGAAATACTAGAATCAGTTGGAATTAATCTTTTTCTCTATCCTTGGAAGAAGGAATTCAAAAATATAAAGGTAAGCCTGTACACATATATCATATTTTGGGATGCTTGATTTTCTTGGAAATTTGTCAAGAATCTTTTATAGTGCTTCATAGTACAAAGCATTGTGCTATCTATCCTTTTTTGCTGACTTCTTATTTTCTTTGTACCAAAGTCTAAAAAGGAAATGAAAATGCTTTAAAAATAAGATGCAAATGAGAAATATAATTTTAAATATGAACATTCAGTGATATTCTCTTGTGACTTACCAGTATTTGGCAGAAATATTACATGAAAGATTTTTAAAAACTAGACTACAATAACTAGTTTCTTGAGGGAAACAAAAATGTTTTTATCCCAAATTTTTCTGGCAATGCTGACATTTACATGGAAATAAAATTGAATGCATGGTATTCTGATCCTTTCATGTAAGAAAGAGATGGGAAAAAATGCAGTGTCCCTCTAAATGCTGATGGGCTTCAATTCGTAGCAATCCCAACCACCCTTGTTAGTAATAAAGGAGTATCACAGGTTTTCTGTTCCTACTGTAAGAAAAGAATTCTAAAAGGCTTTTATAACGCTGAAGTTGATAAATCACCCTATCTTAGGCCTGAGTCTCCAAAATCTAAGCTGATGTTATATTCTCACTTCTAGTAATACAGGTAATTCTTCTTTAGTCAATGCTTTATTTAGCAATTGTTCTCAGTTACAGTGGTGGTGAAAAAGTAACTTTGTGACCAGTCCTCGCACGTATGACCTTTGTGGGTCTATAAAGCAACAGAAGAGTGAAGTAAGATCACGAGCACAGTTGAAATTTCACTTCGCGACTGCTTTGCTTAATGGTCAAGTTGCCAATCTCAAGTTGGCAATCCCAGTGGTCAAGTTGCCAATTATGCTTGCTAAATGAGGACTACCTGTAAAGTTTCAACTCCTGTTGTCAAATGTACTTTGAATTTGTGTCTATTATAAAAAAGCTTCAAGCAACCTGTTGTTCTCACAAAAAAATAGTAGGAGTGAAAAATATCTCTAGTTATTCCATTTACCCATTCCCAAGAATTTTCTGAAACAGTGCTCTGTTCCAAAATGCTTTATCACTCTTAACTGATAACTCACTAGAATAAATGTTTGGCTTCAGTTTGAATCTGCTATCCAATTTACCAAATATTGAAATTGTCATATTCTTGACATTGATGTACCGGGATAGAAATTAATATGGCTTAATATTAATATGTGATTAATATTACATTTAAGTTTGATGGTTTATCAATACAATTATTTTGGATGGTGCCCAAGAAGTCTTTGTAGTCTAAGACATCTCTTGAAATTTTATATATAAAAGCAGTTCAACATTATGTTTGACTTCATTAATATATGTATAAATATTTTCTCTTCCCTATTTTTAGACTTATACAGGACCTTTTGTTTACTACGTAAAGTCTACATTATCTGATGAGGATATAAAACAGATATTAAGCTTGATGGGATACGTTCAAGAACTTGGAACTATGTATAAGCTCAAAGACCTGGTTGATACCTTTCAAGTCAAGATGGTATCATTTGAACTGTTTTTGGCCAAAACAGAATGTGAACAGTTGATTGAAATTCACTTGCAGGTGAAGGAAAAAGGTTATTCTGAACTTGACATTGTAAAGGAGAGAAAAAATAGCAACGATGATGGTCGTGGCTGTTCAGATGCCTTGAAACGCCGTGCTGAATGCAAAGAGAATCTAAACACTTCCATGTCACGAATGGTACTTCAGAAATCTGCCAGTGAAAGAGGCTCTAAAGATTATTTCAAACCCAAAGTTAGCAAACCTTCTAAATCAGTGGACACGTATGATAATTACTTGGACAGTAAGAAGCCACCTTTGATGGCATCATTGAGTTTCCGGAAAGAGCCCATTTTGGTTGATACCGAAGATGACATTAAAGATGAAATAATTCGACCTTCACCTTCCCTCCTAACCATGTCAAGTTCCCCACATGGATGTACTGATGAATATTTACCAAT
The DNA here is from genome assembly GCA_032468095.1 of Pareas carinatus. NCBI lineage: Eukaryota > Metazoa > Chordata > Lepidosauria > Squamata > Pareidae > Pareas > Pareas carinatus. The sequence goes on along the minus strand of JANHFO010002263.1, from coordinate 151,169 downwards.
TTCATCCCACACCAATGGCATATTAAGAACAGGTATGCCATTTGGTACTTATTATTCCCCTCAAGATGATTTAGATTTATATACCGACCCTGATTCTAGAAGTATGTTTAAAAGACAAGAATCTTCTAAACATGATGTATGGCTGCTAAAAAATGATGCCAATCCAAATTACCATAAACGTACACATCTAGCCAAAGAGACCTCTTCCCTTAAGTGCCAAAATTGCGGATTATCTTGTGGCACCTCCATTTGCCAAAAATGTGACAATGTGCTCATCTGCAGACAAGAATATCCAGCAATAAAACAAAGCAACTATTCACTCAAATCACTTTCAGGTGAAAGTACATCTGGATCTTCCGGAAGGGAGAAGCCACAATACATGTTACAGACTCAAGAGCGAGTATCTCACAGTTCGAAGTCCAAAGCTTTGGGTTCTTCTCGCTGTGGCTTCTGCAACCGGTCAGGAGCTGCCAACACATGCACTTACTGTTCTAAAGTTTCCTGTGATACTTGCCTCAATGCTTACTATTACGATCCCTGTAGTCGAAAAAGTGAGGTTCACAGATTCTTACCAAACAATCAATTAAACTACAAATCAAACCAGCTCTCGCTGGTTTATAGATAATTTTTTTTAACAAAAATATTTTTTCAAAATCCTTTATTTTGGGGCAAAAGGGCTAAAAACACAAATATGCTGATAAGTATTTTAACAAACTTTTAAGAGAAGAGAAACAGATATGCCCTATTAATAGTATATACAACATAGGTGCCAATCCCGATGATGTGGTTTTATAAATGTTTATGGTGTAGTTGATGCTGCTACTCCTTTTAGGCAACATCCAGTTGCTTTTTCATTTAGATGAGGAAGAGAAGCACTTCCTTTTTTTGTTTTTGCTTTTTTCAGAACAGGGCAATCAATTGACTTGTCCTTTGCTTAAAAAAATAATAATCATAGCTCTTTTATTGCTGTTTTTGCCTCATTCTTGTAACATAGCATCAGAATAATAACTAAAAGGGCAACTTAGAAACCAAGAAGAACATTCTTAGATCATGGTAAAATTGTTTGTAGTTTACACAAAACATTCACACATATTTTTGCTCTTACTTTTCCCCTGTACACCTATTTTTTTATATAACAAAAATGATGTTTGCATACATTTCCTGGACTCCAGTAGAGAAATCATGGATGGTGTCATTTTAAGAACTTTCCAAGATCTCTCTCGCTCTGGCTCTCTCTCCCTCCCTCAAAAATATAACATCAAATTTTTAACTGGGTGTTTACTTTATTGTCCATATTGCCAAACCATCCCCTTGTTTGACTGTTGTAGTATTCTAAAGATGTCACTTTGTATGTGTTACATTATGCTTGGAGTGCTCTATTTTCTAATAATGATGATTTTTCTGTTGCACATGTGTCAGATTCTTATTTTTAATGTAAATAGTTAATTTGGAAGTAGCTTATTTTAATAAATATATTCAATATGTGGGGTTTTTTTTTAATCGGTAAGATCATGTAATTGAAGTCTCTGGGTTATTTTTTCAGATAACATTTTCTTTGTACTTTATTTGGCCCACAGCATATTGCCATTGTTATAGAGACTTGCTCCTAAGAATCAATTCATTCTTTATTCCTTTCAACCGGATGAAATTCTACTTCTTAAATCAAAAACAGTTGGATACATAACTTCACCTTTCTTTAAACTCAATATTAGAAAGAGCTGAGTGCACACACTCATATTGTCTCATTCATATTTCTGGAAGTGGTTTACATACACTATACATAGTAGCACTCCACCGCAAATTGGTTGTATTTAAAAAAAAAGGAGTTAGTGCTGTTTTCAGGCATTAAGTTTTCTCTATCTCTATTCTCTATTAGATTTAAATGCATAATTTGATATAGTCCCTGAGTGTCACTCTTAACATTTATGCAGCCTTTTTATGCCATTGCAATGAATTCTTGAGTTTTGTGCAACATTCTCTTTGACCGAAAACTGTACATTTTAAGAGCATGGTTGTTGATTCTAGGATTTGTAAGAAATTATAATCTTTTCACCTTTTCTGTGACAAAACTTATATAAATGGCCAGTGATTACATTATCAATATGCAGGGAAGGGGTTGGTGGGAAGAAGATTAGCAAGGGTGGGCAATGAATTCAAAGGGATTCAATGAATATTTGTACATTTGCTGACATTTTTTTTGTCATTAATGACATCTTCAAATGATTGTTATAGAAATTCTTTAAATGATTGTTATAGAAAGTTGCCAACAGCAAAAGAGTTTTAAAACAGCTACACGCTCAAGAAAATCAGGAAAAAGATGATCACAATGGCTTTCTACATTCAGTATTTTATTTCCTATTAACATGGAAGCTTAATAGAATCATTGCTTATGTGAATTATTAAGGTTTTCAGAATTATAGATGGGCTTTTATCAGTGTATATTAATATATCTGTAGATACAATCTGTATATAATATCAAATTTAAAATTCTAGTCTTTCTAAAGAATCTGCCTGAATAGATTATTTTGTTGGATTGAGTTTTTCTTCAACCTTTTAAAGCATCATGGCTGTTATTAGCTGGCTGCTATACTACATAGTTTTTAATTTTTTCTTGTTTGGATACCATGTTGTTATTCACATAACACTAACTAAAAACTGTGATGCCACGTAATTTATACAGTGAATCTAGCAGGGATTAACTATCTTGCTTTTAATGAAACAGTCCTATGTATATATTCATCATGAAATACCTGTAGTTCAGAAAAATGTGACACTATGCTAAATATATTTTTATGTGTAACTTACTGTATGAGATTGCTGTGATTGAGATAGTAAAATATATGTTAATTTAAAATGTAGCAGCTTGGCATCTGATTTGTTAGAACATCAGAATTGCTATATACAAAGTAAGTTCATTCACAGAAAAACTTAAAATTCGGGGAGAGGAAATTTAACATTGGCATGTTTTGTGTGCATATTTTTGCCACAATCTTTTGAAATTATGCCACCATACCATCTCGGACACAGTAAAATATTGACCCTGGTGGCAGGACTGGATTTTGAACTTGGGTAACTGATTCCAAACCCAACTTGAAGACTGAAGACATTTTAAAAATGGAAATGATTCATTCAGCTTAGTACTCCTAAAGATAGCCGTCAAGATTACATCACCTGATTTAACCAGGCATTATGAAATATCTGACTGTGATGCTGCTGCTCAGAATAGTTAGGACTAGAACTGCTATAGTAAAGTCCATTCCCAAATGCTGTAATTTTTCTCCAACAAGTATTGGAGCAACCAGATGGATCACATTCTTGTGTCTGTACACAACAAGCCTAGCATAAATCCACACTCTGCTTCCCCAGCTTTGCACTTCGTCACCTCTTCTAACCTTTCAATCAGACCTTTGCCAAGTACCTTCTCAAGTACTCTTAGGAATTCCCTGACAGTTTGTACATTTAGATTTTTTTTATTATTCTTGGAATTTATTGGTCAAGTGTGTCTGAACACACAAGGAATTTGTCTCCAGTGTACATGCTCTCCTCTCCATGTACATACAAGCCACAATGGATAAATTATGATTACAATCATAAAGTACATTCATCATGTCATGTTACTCTTGCCAATTTTTTCATATTTATTTTAACTCCACTCAGCTCTTGTCCAGTCCTTTCATCTGCTTCCAAAGAATGAGTCTAGTTCCATAGTTATTAATTTTAACCATTCTTTGAAATATTTTTCCCTCTTATTTGGTAGTTATTTTCTCATCTACACACTTACGTCACACTCTGTTCTGAACAGATTACATTCTTTTTCCTTATGTGGACTTTCTATTCAATTCATTGGAAAATAGTTGACTTTCTAACATTGTTTTTGGCAGAGGAGGCATACCTTTTCTTCCCACGGTTCTATTTCATTCTCTCTTCATTCAGTTCTTTCATCATCTTCCATGCCTCCCAATCCTCACTTGATACTACTAAGACATGGTCTGTCCCACATTCAGAACAGCTTGCTTTCGTATCCTTTCATCATAAGCAATAATGCCTTTTGTCTTGCTTGCATGTCAAATCATGCTTAGGCTACATATTCAAAGCACATTTTTTAAAAACACAATAGATGTCAACTAACCTCATTCTTTTTGGGTCTCCAAATGAACCCTATCAACCACAGAATCAAAATGTAAGGGTTGAATGAGATCTTGGAAGTCATTCAGTCTACTACCAATTGTAAGAATCCATCCCTGCTACAGCTGAATCGGTTTTTCCTGTAATCTAATTTCCATCCATCAGTTTGTGTCACCTAGCAAAATGATTTGCATTCATAATTTTCACAATTTTACTCCAAACTTGTATCCAATTCTTTCATTAATGTCATTAACTAAAATGCAACAATCACACCCAGTGGAATCTTTCTGTCATAGCTACCTCAGTCTAGATGTTACCAATTTATACTTTCTAATATCTAATTTATCTGTTGATTAAAAACATTCATCGATTCTGTTCTATAAGATCAAACCACCTTCCTTAGTTTCCTCAGACACAAAAGACAATATATTTTTGACCTTTCATACTATTTCTTAATTCACGCCCTTTATCATTTATTATTATTATTTAAATTTATATATAATTTATATTCCAAATTATAGCCTTCAATATTGATGGTTTTCACTAAATGAGTCCATAAACATGGGACTCTGCTGCCCATCATAGATTTGATCAGCGAAGCTTATATTTAACACTTTAATAAGAAAGGTATACACTAAATTATCAGACTTAGTATCTTGGCCCCTGTAGTATTCCCTCCAAATATTAATTACAGTGCAAGTCACTTTGGATGCATTTTAACCAGAATACTATGCTACAAATCGACAAACCCTAGTTGTATTCCAAAAAAGGTCACATAATTCCATATAAACTAGAAGCACATGTAGGATCTGATGTTTTTGTCAAAATAATGAACAAGTGTTGCAACAGCATTATACTTGTTTCATATTTGCCATCCTTCACTCTCTGGATACCTTTGTAAATGAGGAACTCTAATTAAGTAACTGTTGCCAGCCAACCTATAGACCAATCTGCATTCCATTGTCTTTTTGCCATTGTCTTTAGTTATAGATCATATACATTGTGTGCATATTATATTCTATCAGAAAGCAATCTGTTGCCCCCCATATATTATCAGCTTCCATTCTCATTTCTTCCAAGATCCAGACTAATAAAACTAGATTATGTATTTTATAGGCTTATAGGTATATAAGGTGTGTTATATACTTGTGCACCAATACATAGGGTATGTCTACACTCTGATTTTGGTTTTGTTTGTCATTGACTCAAAACAAACAAGATGCTGCGATAATTTCTACTTTAAAAGCCCACTTACTCTTGGAAGATTCATGTGAAAATAATAGCTGCTTATAAAACAAGCTTGACTTGTTAGTTGCAGGAGCAATGGTGACACAATACCAAAATTTAGAGGCCCTCCTTTTGAGAGGTATCTGTTCTGATGACTGGTAACATTTAATAGAAAACAAATTTTGTTTTTAACCCAAAAATCTGACCTGCTCATTATCTTGAAAGCAGAACACACACAAAAAGCAATGGATGGGAACTAATCAAGGGAAAAAAACCAACCTAAAAATAAGGAGAAATTTCTTGACAGTTAGAACAATTAATCAGTGGTACAGCTTGCCTTCAGAAACCATGGGTGCTCCATCACGAGGCTTTAAAAAAGAAATTGGACAAGCATTTCTCTGAAATGGTACCTGCTTGAGAACGAGGTTGGACTAGAAGATCTCCAAGATCCCTTCCAACTCTTGTGCTGTAATTCTGTTGAATGCTAGTATAAATGCCTAATTATTACATTTCTGCCTTAGATGTAAACACAATCACATCTTGATATATGACTGCCTAATTTACATTTTGAAGGATTAAAAAAGTGCTTGATTGAGTGATGATCACCATTATCACAATATTAAAACAGGATCCTGAATTTGGAAGGGGCCAACTTTCAGGGCAGGAAGTTTAAAGAATCAGAAGAGTAGCTAGCTTCTACTGGAAGATCTCCAGGGAGAGATCACTCACTCTGTCCATCAATGATTGATTGAAAAACTATCCCTCACAACTTCTTGTCAGCTGGGAATTCTGAGAGTTCTCGTCCCAACACATTCAGTGAACACAAGGCTGGACAGATTACTCCATGGTGTCAAAATACTGAACTCTTGAGTGCAGGATTGCTATGATTCCTACTCAATGGACAAGAATTTTTAAAAATAAAAGTGTCCTTATATTAATATGATGCATAGTCTTATATCTATTTTGAATAGCTGACAAAGACAGTCAGATTGGGTTGGCTCCTTGGTAAAGGAAACTGTATGTTTGATAATAGCATGTGTGTAGTTTTTATCTCTGTGGTTTACTAAAAGCATTATTTGTACCCTGGTGGGGAGGATTTGAAAAAGAGATTTTAAACTAATCTCTTCCCATAGGAAGAGACCATAGAAATGGGACTAGGTGTCCTATTATACAGGTGTATTCATGCCTGAATAAGCTAATGTGTAATTCTGGGAGAAATATGGACAGAAAGGGAAGAGAAACAGGATTTAAGAAAATCCAATGATTTTCCTAACTTCAAAAACCTGCTTTTTAACTTGTGTGATATCAAGCAGTTAAGTCATCCAACCTGAGCAAAATAATCTTCCCAGGTGCAACAACTCCTTACAGTTTTAACAAAATGTGTCTTTATACCAAATAAGTACAGATAGCCCTTGACTTACAAACATTATTGAGCCGGAAATTTCCATGGCTAAGTAAGGCTGTTGTGACTACCATCTCATTTTATGATCTTTTTGCTACAGTTGTTAAAACAAATTGCTTTACTTGTTAAGTGAATCATTCCATCATTAAACAAATCTGGGTTTCCCCAGTTGGCTTCGCTTGTCAGAAGCTGATAGAGAAGATTACAAATGGTGATCACATAATCCCAGGAGATTGCAACTGTGATAAGTACATGCCAGTTGCCAAGTGCCTCAATTTTGGCTCTGTGGTCATGAGGATCTGCAACAATCTTGCAACCTCAGTCACTAAACAAAATAATTTTAGTTAGCTTATCATATTTTCTTTGTTTTGTATTCTGCCTGAAATACTTCATAGTGGACAGCAAACCGAACAATACATTCTGTAAAGTATACAACACCCAGTGGCAATCTTTGGTCACCCGGGGTTATCTTTAACATAGAAACAGCCTGACAGTTTGAAAAATGTTACATCTTTATTGTAACTGCATCCTTTTCTTCAAAAAGTCAAAGCAGTCTTTCTCAGAGAATAACAACCTTTTCAAAAAGTTTGTTTGTTTTGCAATGTCACGGCTGCCCAAAAAACAAATGTTTGCAAAACAAATTTTAAAATGACTGAAATCTCAGGTGACTCCACAGAAATCTTATGTAATGTCAGCTAGATTTCTTAATTTGTTAACATGAAAGGTGGAAGTCACTGGCATCACCTTCTGGTATGGTCGGATAACATATTGTTACTTCTTTCTTTTACGTGCTTACTGGTGGCTAAGTTTGCATCCAAAATGTTTATGGCTAAAATGTGGATTTGATTATTGATCTCTCCCATCTTAATAATCTAAGCACTATGGTATAATTCAGGGGTGTCAGACCCACTGTCATTGCAGGCCAGTGCTACTGTTGCCACAGCCGGTGGCCCACCCTCTCCCCTCCCCCATTGTGACTCCCCAGAGACCCTCACCAAACCTCCGTGCCCCCCACGATCCCTGAACACACCTCCATGGACATTCTGGACCTCCCAGACCCCACTGCGGACCCCCAGCTGTGACCCCCACTGATCCCCCCATGGCCATCATGCCCCTTCAAGGCCAAAGACCCCCTACCCATGCCGTTGCCCCCACTTCCAGGGAGTGCCTCACTCACTGCCATGTCCAACCCATGGGCCGATTGCAGGCAATCTGCAGGTCATATCCGGCCCACAGGCTGCCTGTCTGACATATATGGTATACTAGAATGGCCCATCATATTTCCTTTGCTTTGTATTTTGCTTGAAAAGCTATATGAAACTTGGATTGAATTGCAAGTGAAAAGCCAATGAGCCATAGATTCTTGGAGAGACTCTTGTAGAAGAGAACACAGGATATACATATACAATCCTTGAGCGCTTTGTAACAAAGTTAAGTGCAAGTAAACAAAACCTAGAGACTAAATCAGGTTTGTGGTTACTTATGGAAATTGTCACTATCAAATGAAATTAGGACACTTAAGAGTGCACAACTGAATGGCCTCCAAATTATCAGTTTCCCACCTCTGAATCTGAAGTGAAATCTGTTCAGCCCTGTTACATTATAGGCTTTGTAATGGCTAGACTCCAGAGTCCACCACAGTGATGGCTAACCTTTTAGACATGGATGAGTCACAGGTAATGAGTCATGGCTTGTGACATCATTGCCTGATGCCGCTACTCTCTTTCTGAGCATGGTCAGCACTGGGGCGATGTTAGGGCAACTTGGCTCACATGCCAACAGAGAGGGCTCTGCATGCCTGCTGTGGCATGCATGCCATAGGTTTGCCATCACTGGTCTATCAAATTCATTGATATTTACTGCAGAAGAATGAACAGTATTTCTACAGCTAATCATATCCCAACCTATGTTCTGGCCACATGCTCTCAGCAAGCAACTTTATAATTGTATAATTACAGCTGAATTTCCACTAAACCATCACATTTTACCCTAGTGTGGTATAGTTTATGGTTTCTCAATCAAGAAAATTAAGTTAATTGAGTAAACCCTGATGTACACAGTATGGACCCTGCCAGGGAGCTGAACGTTCTCTGAAACAGTGGCTGCTCAGTTTCAAAATAAGTAGTCTCCCTTTTCCACAATGAGTAATGATCCAAACTCCCACATATTACTGAATGCTTTTCCTCCTCTGAATTATCAATATTGTTACACTGGCCTGCTTCCAGGCGAATTCTTCCATTCTGTTTGCTTTCAAGCAGATTTGGATAGAAATCCTTTTCCTATAAGCACATATACCAGCCAAAACGCTCAATAGACCATTAATAATTTGTTCCTTTAACAGCCTCTTAAATACACTACTCATCTTCTGCAAAGTTGCTTTATGCTTTAGTATCATTGACCTGTAATAATCATAATCATCACTATAATAGTCATAATGATATGAAGTGCTTCCCATATTGTTCAGATGAGTGTTTGGCTGGATGACTTGATTTCTGTAGTATGACAGAAGCTGTGATTTCAGGAATTCAGTTTAATTCTAGAATTAGAATTTATTCACTAAGTGTGTCTGAACACACAAGGAACTTGTCTTCAGTGTACATGCTTTATACTTACCTACAGGCTATAATTGACAAACAATTATTACAATCATGATACATTCATAATCATAAAATACATTCATCATGTCATGTACATATTAGGTGCAATTGACAAACCGCGATCCTAATCATAAAATCTCTAAACATAAAAGCCAAAAATGACTCACTCACTGACTGACACATCACCAGATCTCCCAAACTATTGAAACTAGGAATATGAAATTTCCAACATATCTTCGTCTTTCCATCTAGGCACTCATTAAGAAATTATTTTTGAAAATATTAAGTTTTATGCGAGTTATTAAATATTTATTGTCAAGGGGCGAAGCGAGGAATAAGGGGGCGAGTGTGCACACGTGCCACAGCATCTCTCTGCCCTGCGTTGTGCTTTTCTCTCTGACACCAGAGTCACATTGTGCTTTTCTCTCTGACACTGTGTTGTTTCTCTGTTTGTGCTTCCGCCCCCCCCCCACACACACTTCTCCTCTCACCTTTCCAGCTCTTTTACCATTCCACTGTTTGTGCTCTTCCCCTCAACAAGTTGGGCTTTTCTCTCTGACACCGTGTTGTTAATGTAGTGGAGGCGAGTGCACCTACTGCTGAACAGCTAACCGGTGATGCATGTATTCACTGTCAAGCAGCTGACCAGTGAGGCGTGCGTCCGCCACCAAAGGACTGACTGGCGAGGCACCTATGGGCCTGCCGGAGAAGGGCCGCAGTCACCATCAGGCAGCTGAGGTGAGGTATGCATACACCTGAAGGGGAAAAAAAAGAGATCAGCTGGAAGGCGGGGAGTAGGAAGAAAGTGGTTTTTTGGTGTAAGGAGTTTTTGCATGCCAAAAAGGAGGTAGAAGAAGTTTGAGGGAGAGATGGGCGGGAGGGAGAGAGAAAGAGAGGACTGAGGAGAAATGGGAGGGCAGGAGGAAAGGAAGAGAAGAACGAGAGAGAAGGAAGAGAGAAAGATGGAAGGAAGGAGAAAGGATTGCAGAGCGGAAAAAGAAAACAGTAAGAGACATTGAAGGGGGGAAGTGAAGAACTAAGAAGGAGGAGAGACACAGAAGGGAAGAGAGAGAGCGAAAGAGGAGGAGGAGAACAGCGAGGGTTAGACTTTTTGAGAAGGGAACGAAAAGCAATTGGCAATCAGAGGGAGAGAGGAACAAAGTGGGAGATTGAAGACAAGCAGAGAGGAAGGAGGGTGACAGCACAGTGAGGG
>JANHFO010002263.1:125135-135367 GCA_032468095.1 Pareas carinatus | reverse complement strand
TTTTACCCTTTACTATTGTTGATGTTCTATATGCTTGACTAAAATAAATAAATAAATAAAATAAATAAATAAATAAATAAAATAAATATTACAAAACATTAAAACACATTAAATCAAATGGTTGTACTAATTAAAACCCCCAAAACCAGACCAAATTAAAACCAAATTTAAAATTCCAGCCTGGCTTGCACAAACAAATAGGTTTTTAGGGCACGGCAAAACACATGGAGGTCCGATATCCTACGTAAAGATGAATGCTTGCCAATTTTGCCTGTCTTTTAGTATCAAGTCTGTTTTTGTCTGTTTTTGACTTCCATCATGACATCTGCTGAAAATCGCCCAAGAAAACTGTTTTCCTGGACAGAAGGCTGAAGCAATCTGTATGGTTGTGGGAGAAGTCCTTACACCTACAATGATCAATTATAATGGCTTTGCAAAATTGTACCTGAACTTACTTATATCTGGAAGAAGTCTGGACATGCAATTAGCGAAGACAGCAGGGAGGAGATAAACACATTAGCTTGTCTGACTTCATTGGATCCGTTTTCACCGGTTTCTCTTGAAGTTACAGGCAAGGTCCTTAGCAAGCTTAGATCTTTTTCTCTCTTTCTTCCTCCTCCTTGGCTGGTTCTTACTGGGATGAATCTACTTAGGGTGCTCTTCTATTACTAATGCCTCGCTCTTCTGGGGTTGATGCCGTTTTATTTGAAATGGGTCGTAGTGTTTTCATCATCATCATAATCAACGACTTAAATCCCCCTGATATCAACAGCTACAGAGCAGTTTCTAAGTTACTGTTCTTTGCCAAGGAAATTGAGTAGGCGATGGCTGGACAGCTCTTGAAATTCAGAATCAGAATCAGAATCAAAATCAGAATTTATTGGCCAAGTGTGTCTGGACACAGAAGGAATTTGTCTCCGGTGGTTCCTACTGATTACCAAGATTCGGTTTAGTCCAGCTTCTGGTTGGATCATGTTTTGAAGATGGTTTTGGTCACCTAGATGAATGATCTCTTAAGGAAGCAGGACCATAGAAAGTGCACTTCTTCATGCTCATGGATTTCTCAATCAATTTTGATACCATTGAGCATGTTATCCTCCTAGAACACATGACGGAGTTGTGAGTTAAAGTTACAGCTTATCTTGGTTCCAATCATATCCTGAGGACAGATTCCAGATGTTAGTACTGAGATATTTCTTCTATTCTATCCCTAGAATGTGTTGCTGTGTTCTTCAATATCTACTTGACGCTTCCAGGACAGTGGTTCACAGCCTTTCCAGCTTGGTGGACCGGCGGGGGGAGGGAGAGGAGCTGGTTCTGTGTGAGTGGCAGGCACATGTGTGATCGTGCGCCTGCCGCTTGCACAAATGGAGGTTTGTGCACCAGTATGAGCACACGCTGCTTGCACGCTCAACCATCACTTGCGTGGCCTGTTCAGAATGGGCTGCAGCCCAGGGGTTGGGGGAAAATCGTCAGAGAAGGTGGAGCTGGGTGCCACATTTACACAGAAGACACCCCAATAGATTTCTCCTTTCTAACTTCTACTATCTTAGTTTGCTTGGACTGGACTAGATGTGGATAAGGCATAACTGACCAAAGCCACATACAGACAAATCTAGTCTGTACTAGATTTGGTAGTCAGAGATAATTCCGATTGGAGGAGACAGATCATGATGGGGTTGCACTCCCCTCAAAGGCAAGGTTTTTAGACTGGAGTGCTCTTGATGCTACACTGTCTTGAGTATTCAGATGAGCATGATTAATCAGACACCTGTATCTGATTAATCAACTTCGCCCTTTCTAGAGAGGGTTGTTCTGGATTTTGGGATCCCTGCTTTGGTTATACCTCCTTAATAGATTATTGTAACAGCTAAAGTGTCTTAATGTGGGAAGGAAGAGGCAGGAGACAGGCGAGTGTCTTAGCTCTTTATTGCACTTTAGAGTAACACAGGACAGAGGTTGTAGGCTGGCTTCCCTCTTTATACAATTGAATGGGGTATGCCACCCAATCAGCTACAAGAGAGTTCCTGCCATGGAGGGGGCGGGTTAAGGTGCGGACCAGAGTGGAACCTTATCTCACTCCATAACACCCCTCCCCTCCTGACTGGTTCCTCCCACGCAGCTGACGTAGTTGCACAAGTAGGCGGGGCGTCGTAAGTCTCTACTGGACCTGCATGGTTCAGTTGGATTCTGGGGCATTGGCCTGGGAGGACGCCCCTACCTGGGCTCCTTCTGTTCCTGTTGGAGATGGCCCTTGGAAGGTTCCAGACACGGACGCTGCCCCAATTTAGTGCAGATCACCAAGAATGCTGCGTGGGCCCTCTTCATCCTCAGCTAAGTCTCCCGGTTCATTCGGGCTTGAGTCAGCTGTGGATGGGTTGGGGTATAGTTAGTTTCAGTATCTCTGCCACCCTCTTCTGTACGAGTATGCAGTTGATCTAAGTGCCTGCACCACACTTTCCCCTTGGCAGTTCGTACTGTGTATGATTTTGGGCCTGTCACTGTCTCCACTACCTCTGCAACTCGCTTGGGGCCTTCCCCGTAGTTCCTGGCATGTACCCTTTCCCCTGGTTTGAACTCCAGGCCTGCACTCTTAGTGTGTCCTATGCAGTCCTCCCTTCTGGGCCCATAGTTAGGGTGCAATCTATCTAGGATAGACTGTGGCTTGCAGCTCATTGGGAGTTTGGCTGTGCACTTGCCCGTGACCGTGCTGGAGGTTATGTGCTGCCAGGCTAGGAATTTGTGGACTCAACCTTGCCATTACCTGGGCCCTAGGCAGCTTAGGGCCTTGTTGACCAAGTAGACTGTGCGTTCTGCCAGTCTGTTTGAACTAGGGTGAAAGGGAGCGGTGAGCACATGGCAGATGCCCAGGTCGGCCAGGAATCCCTCGAACTGGGTGGCCGTGAACTGGACTCCATTGTCTGAGATGATAATGCCCGGTAGGCCGTGTGTCGCAAATAGTCTATCTAGAGCCTGTATTGTTGCTTTCACCAAGGTAGTGCCTATGGTTATTATCTCCACCCACTTTGAGTATGCGTCCACCATGATTAGGAATGTTTGGCACATGAATGGTCCCGCGAAGTCTATATGTAACTTTGATCAGGGACTTTTGGACTTTTCCCACTCCCTGGTGTTGTCCTGGGTGTGAGTGTGCAAGGCGGGATTCTTGGCAGGGTTTGTGAGTGGACACCTAGTCTTGGATCTCTTGGTCCATGCCGGGCCACCATACATAACTCATAGGTAAAGTCTTCATCCTGACCATTTCCAGGTGCCTGTCATGTAGTGCCCCTAGGATTCGCACCATTAGTGCCCTGGTCAACTCAATTCTCCCATAGCAAACAACCTCCTTGCTCCTTGCTCCATTAGTGCTGTTTATTCACAAATGGCTTGAAGTCTGCCCCCCATGTCTATGAGCCATGCCCTTCACCCCCAGTTCCGCACTGTTCACAGGTTGGTGTTGGTGACCATGTGTCTGGCCAACTCCTGGGAGGTGACCAGCCCTGAGTCCAGACAGTCCAGGAGTAGTACTGAGGTCCTGGTGGATGGATTGACCACAGGTTCAGGCAGGGGGCACTGGCTGAGTGCGTCGGCATGGCCTAGTATCCATCTGGCTACTAGGGCTAGGGCTTCCCTATCTAGCTGGCTGCAATTGTGTTTGGCTTGGAATAGCATTCTAGAGTAGGACGCTATGAGGGCTTTGAACCTATTGGGGAGGTGGTGGCTGAGGACTGCCCCTACCACAAATGGGGAGGCATCAGCCACTAGGACTAGGGGCAGGGTGTTGTACCGCACTAGAAATGAATCCCTTGTGAAGAGTCTCTTGACAACTTTGAATGCTGCTTCTTCTCTTGGTCCCCAGACCCACAGGTTGTTTTTTGTGAGGAGTTTGTGAAGGGGTTCAACTACGGTGGCCTTTCCTTTGAAGAAGTTGCCATAGATGTTGAGCAGGCCTAGGAATGCCTCTAATTCCGTTTTGGTCTTGGGTTGGGGGACATCCCGGATGGCCTTTACTTTGCTGTGGATGGGGTGGATACCCTGGCCATCTATCCTGTATCCAGAAACTCTACTTCCTGCACTCCGATCTGGCAGTTTTCCCACGTTACCCTTACTCTAAACGTGGTGAGGACCTCTCTCAGTTGGGAGTACAGCTGTTGCTCATTAGCTGCCGTGATAAGCACATCATCGAAGTAGGGTGCGAGCCCCAGAATTCTGCACAGCATTCATTCCATGATGCTCTGAAAAATTCCGGGGGTCACACTGACTCCGAATTGCAGCTGATTGCATTTAAATGCTCCTCTGTGAGTAGCTATTGTCTGGGCTTCCACAGTGGCGCCATCTACCGCAGTTGCTGGTAGGCCTGTGCCAGGTCCAGCTTTGCAAATAGTTTCTTGGGCCTAGGGAGTGTAATAAGTAGTGCACCACCAGAACTGGATGGGCACTGTTAGAGTGCCTTTTCAGCATGCACTTATAGTCTGCACATATATACATGGACCCATCTCCCTTGATCGGGGTCACTATAGGCATCTCCCACTTTGTGTGGTCAACTGTTTCAAGAATCCCCTATTGTATTAATTTGTCTAGTTCATGGTCTATCTTTGGTTTTAGTGAAAACCAGACTCTACGTAGTTTAAGGCTTATTATGGCTGTTATTGTGGGGTCTAGGCTGAATGATATAAGGGTCCCCTGGTACTGCCAAGCTCCTGCCCCAAAACATCCTGGAACTCCCAGATGAGCTTGTCCACATGCTGTGTCCGAAAGGCATTGACTCCATTGAGTCAGGTAACTCCTAGGCCTAGGGTTTCGAACCAGTCGAAGCCTAGTAGATTCAGCAGCCCCCTTACAATGACCAGGACGGGTACTCGCTGTATTCAACAGGTACTGTTGTTCAGCCCAGTATGGGGATTGGGTTGCCCTGGTAGTCTGTGAGTCAGGCACTGTGTGGTAGCAGGTCTTGGCATCGTAGGTTGGGTGATAGCTGCTTCAGGGTGCTCCAGGCCAGGATAGACACCAATGATCCCGTGTTTACCTCGAGACTGCAAGGTCTTCCCGCTATGAGTATGTTGGCCCGGAGTTTCTTGCTATAGGGTATGCTGGACATTGCGACTCGGGTTTGGTGGGCTTCTGGTGATCGGTTCCATTGATTTGTTTCTTCTGCCCTTCTCGGGGGTCTCGCTTTCTCCGATCGGGTGGTCTTCTCCCAGGGTTAGTAGCTGCTTGTCGCCGACAGTTGTCATGTGGCTGGACCTTCGACTTGACAGACCTTTGCTAGATAGCCCTTCTTGCCGCACTTCTGGCTGCCCTTGTGTGTGAGCTCCTGCAGCCCATGCAGGGTCAAGTCCCCCGGGCTCATTGGTTGCCAGTCTGGTAAACCTCATCATCATCATCTCCATCATTGTCCGACTCCCTGTAGTCCCCTTGGTGCACCATTGCTAGCTCGCGGGGTGATGGTTGAGTTGTTAGTGGCCTCTGTTAAGGATTCTGCAGCCCTTGCTTCATTGATGGCTGCCTAAAGCATTATTTTTGGGTTTGCTAGCAGCCGCTTCTGTAGCTGCATGTCCTGCAGGCTGAATATAAATTGCTCCAGTAACCCATCGTTCAGGTCCGCATATTCACAATGGACAGCTGGCGGCATAGCAATTGATAAGACTCGCCCGCCTTTTGCAGTATCCAGCGCAGTTCATAGCATTTCACGAACCGTGAGGGTGCTGGGACAAAATCTTAGGGCATCCTGCAGCTGGCGCCTTGTTAGGGAGTATGCCAGATTGAGGGCGGCAATTGCCTTGGCCATCTCAAATACTTTGGAACTGCAATGGCTAAGGAACAGGGTCCTCATCCTCTTGTCTGGTAGATAGGCTAGTTCGTTTGATAGGACGAAGCACTCAAAGCGCTCCATGTATGATTCCCAGCATTCAGTGTCAGGGTAGAATGGGGCTGGCAGGTGGTATGAAGAGGTCATCTTGCTGGTTTTCTTTTTCCTTATCTTTTGAATTCCACTCATCAATCGGCCTCTCCCCAGTTGCTCTGGTCAGGTGGCTAGAGCAATGTTCGTTTGCTTTGGCTTTCGGTTGCAATCTGTGTCATGTGGTTGCCCTGGTGAGTTGCGACTCTTTGCAGCTTGGTCAGATTCCTCTACACATTCTTCCAATGAATCCCACCTTTGCTGCCAGTGAAGTGATTTGGTGTGAGAAGGAAGAGGCAGGCGAGTGACTTAGCTCTTTATTGCAGCTTAGAGTAACACCGGACAGAGCCTGTAGGCTGGCTTCCCTCTTTATACAATTGAATGGGGTAAGCCAGCCAATCAGTTACAAGAGATTTTCCGCCGCGGAGGGAGCGGGTTAAGGTGCGAACCAGAGTGGAACCTTGTCTCACTCCATAACAGCAGCTTCAGAACATGGAAGCCAGATTTCTAATGAATATTCTCTATTCCACATTTTATTATCTGTCTGATTGTAAGAGAAAACAGAATCTCTATTTTTATAAATGAACGTTTGCTCTGCATCTTTTTGTTTTGCCAGCTTTATGTTGCGTATGATGGCTTTTTTATTTTTATGATTTTACTATTGTTGTATTGTTTATATGGTACTGCAATTAACTGATACTAATTGTTGATGTTTAGTGCTCTTTAATGTTGTATTGTAAGTTGCTTTGGGCTGCCGTGCTGGTAGCAGGCAGCTCTAAATTCAAAGATCAATACATTGTAGAATAAAATTAAAATAAAACTTAAACCAAGTTAAGGACAGCTCAATAATGCCTTGAATCTGTCTAATTACCTGCCTTCTTTTTCTATTTCTCTCAAGTTTATTAAGCATAATTGTTTTTTCTAGTCCTTTGTCCACCTGCATTACACATCCAGAACATGTGAGTTTCTATTTGCTGATATCACCTCAAGGGAGCAGTCAGTCTTTATTTGCTCCAAGATTGATTGATAGGCTCTTCTTGCAGTCATGGTACTCTTAGTAAACATCTCTAAATCCATAATTCAAAGGCATCTATCTTCTTTCTCTCACTTTTTTTCAAGTGCCCAACTTTAAAGGCTATACATTACCCCTGGAAAGACCATTACTTTAGCTAGTCTGATCTCTGTTGTCATTGAAATATCCTTATCCTTCACAATCCTGTCAAAATTTGTCATTGTCTTCCACCTTAGGATTAATTTTCTTTTTACTTCTCCAACATTCTGCCCATCTTTATCTACTGACATCCTAATTAGGTTTACTGAGTATAGGTCAAAATTTTAAAACAAAAATCCAAATATGACATCAGGATGCATTGATGCCACAAAACTATCATTTTTGCCATAGCAACAAACACTTTGTATCAGAGGAATAATCTTGTTTTACTGATAGACATATGGGGAATATTGCCATAGATTTGCAATGTTTCCATACCTTTCACTGTTTAGCAATAGCAACAATAAAATTATTCTCCTCCTGCTGAAAATTATACTGCTGAAATGAAGTTTGTGGAAACCAGAAGCATAGAAGACTGTCTACAGGTTGAATCACACATAAGAGTTACACCAGATAAAATACAAACCACAGTTTATTCTGGTTAGACTATGATTATATGCCATCAAGTCAATGTTGAACCTCAGTGACTACATAGATAGATTTTCTCTAAGACCATCTGTTCCCAACCTGCTCTTTTAAGCTTTCCAATGCTGCACTCATCACTGCTATAACTGAGTCCATCCAGCTTCTGTTGGTTTTCCCCGCCTCTTCTCTTTCCTTCTATCTGTTCCAGCATTTGAGCTTTCTCCAGTGAGCTATATCTTCACATCATTTACCAAAAGAAAGGATAATTTGAGTCTGATCATTTCTGCTTCTATTCAGTACTCTGGGTTGATTTGTTCAATGATCCGTTTGTTTGTTTTCCTTGATATCCGCAATATTCTCTGGACTATTCTCCAACACTAATGTTCAAAAGTATCAATGCTCATCCTGCCCTGCTTGTATTTATTTAATTGTAGGTCCACAGGGCTCAATTGGGTTTGGGGTCATTGTACTATTTCAGAAGAAATAGAAAAAATTCTGAACAGAAAAGACTGATGAAGAATCAAGCTCTTCTACTACAATGACTCTTATCCACAAAATATGGCTTCTGACTTTATTTGGGCCTTATTATTATTGGGCCTTATTAACAGAATTGTTAGTAAAGAGCTCTGACTGAATTAAAGATTGATTAGATCAACAATGCCTCAAAATGGGGCCATAAAGTAGCATGAAACGAATCTTCATATAGATGGCAAATAAGAAACTGGAGTCTTCCAATATTATTTAAAGGATCACACTAACCTGATGCTTTCTTGACGTCCTTTGCAGGATCCTCAGGCTTCCTGACTCACGTATTGTAATCCTAAGCCAGCATGTCCCGTGAGGATTGTGTCACTAGCTGGTGTTTTCTTTACTCTCTTAAGCCTTGTTCCAAGAAGAAAACACCTTCTGCTGAAACTGCATGTCAAACAGCTCCAATGCCTTTTTATCCTTTGCAAAGCTTAGCACAGAAATTTGCTAACGGATATTTTCATCTTAGAAAAAACAGAATTGCGAATGACTCTATCTCCATTAAATCTCTTTAGTGAACTGATTGTAGTTTATTATTTTCAAACTTCCCTGAAGCACCTTCCCCCCCCCCCCAAAACCTACACAAAAAAAGTCAGGCCTAGTCCCAAATTATTGTATTCCTCTCCTGCCTTGCCCCTTTTGACGGGGTCTCTCTTGATCCAAAATCTACATTTTCTCCCCCGAGATTCCAGGCTCACCTTTCACTCCATCTTCCATACAGGTAGAACATGCTTAGCTAAAATGCAGTAATGGAGCTATATGGAAAAAATTATTAGAAAAAAAAGAGAGCATCTTTTAGATGGTAGCATCTATCTGACCTTGATTGATCTCAAAATACCTAAGCAGAATTGGACCTCTTTAATACTTGTCTTCAGAATGTTCCACATGGAGCCAATGCTGAGAAGCCAACTATTTCTCAGCAGATCCAAGTAGCTTTATGGGAGTCCAGTCTGAGCCAAAGAAGACTTTCTTATGTATTGCTTTCTCCAACATGCTATGCATTCTCCTCCTCTCACTTCCCATTTTCAAGGAATAAAGAACTGCAATGATTTTACAATGAAACATTTTAAAAATAACACCATCTAGATTTCTCAGGAATCCTAAGGAGACAGACTACTGGAGCAGAACTCAACTTTTATAATCTAAGGTCAGCTGATTTTGCTTTGGATTAATTTGTTTGCCACTTCAGTGTGTAACATGGCTGCATCTTACCAGATGAATGTACAGATTGCTTAGTGACTGTTTGACGTTACGATGGGCGCCTCCTGCAGTTTTGAAGTATCCTGTGTACATGTGTTGGAATATCGATGCTCTTTCTGTAAGAAAAAAGGTGCCAGAACTTTTCACATCTTGTTAATCTTTTATTTTCAAAAAATCTATATTCAATTCTTAACATAAATTAAATTTATTAAATTAATGTACTTAAGGCAAAAAAAGATGTTGGAACTGTGTCACATTCTATGACAAAAAAAGTACTGTGGAATACAAAGTTGGAACGTATTTTGGTGCAACAACCACAGTAGTATTCAAGTCAGTAGATGGCAGTGTTTATAAGTTTGGATCTATGGTGTATAGTTTATGTCAGTGATGGTTAACCTTTTAGACACCGAGTGCCCGGATGAGTCACGGTTAATGAGTTGCAGCTTGTAATGTCTTTTTCTGAGCATGTGCATGGCCCCATGATGTCATCGTTTGGTGCTGTTACTCCTTTCTGAGCATGCTCGGCTCTGAGGTGATGCTGGGGCAACTTGGTTCACATGCCAGCAGAGAGGGCTCTGAGTGCCTGCTGCGGCATGTGTGCCATAGGTTCATCATCACTGCTCTATTTTTTTTGTTCTAAGTACAGTTTCCTGTTTCCTATTATGGTTAAAAAATTAGTTATGCAGCAAAGCACATGGTAACTGTGCACTATGTTTGATCTGTAGTGCTTTATATGAACAGAATTTCTAATATGTGACTTTATTTTGGGCACTTGGCAACCAGTTCTCATTTATAGCCCTTTGTAGCACCTTGCTATCACATGACCATGATTTATGATGTCTTTGCCAGAAACTGGTGTTTACTTCCAGTTTTTGGTGAACACTGGCCCACAGTGAACACTGGGCTTGCTTAACAGATATGGCAGAGTTTCTCAATTTTGACCACTTTAAGCTGTGTGGACTTCAATTC
>JANHFO010002263.1:21768-32032 GCA_032468095.1 Pareas carinatus | reverse complement strand
CACAGTCAGCATATTGCCCCCAACAATCTGGGTCCTCATTTTACCGACCTCGGAAGGATGGAAGGCTGAGTCAACCTCAAGCCAGTGAGAATCGAACTACTGAACTTTTGATGGCTAATGGCAGATGGCAGTCTGCAGAAATAGCCTGCAGTGCTGCTTTTAACCACTGCACCATCCTGGTTTTTGGTATAAAGAGTCTTCATGCACATAACCTTATAGGGACTAGTTCTGGTATCCACTGAATGCACAAACATCATGGCGGAGCTAATCTAACTTTCTCTCTAGGTTTATTTAATATATGACACACAGAGATGTGAGAGTCAATGAGTCAAAACATCTATCTACCAATGTGCACTTGATCAGCATGGTAGATTACAGTCAATTACCTTAATGAATGACTGCAACCTACAGTGGATTGATTTACGATACCAACAACAACAACCAGACACCCTATACCTATTGCCTGTTTAAAGAAACAGGGTAGAACAATAAGTAATTCTGCTTAGTTTGTAATTAAAAAGGAAAGAATACAAAGGAACTTCAGCATTCCTCAAACCCTTCAGAAGTTATGTTAGGTAACCAGCCAAAAAATCCTAGTTTGTGTATATCCAGCATGGGGCCTCAACCGATTACTGGCATGCCAATAGATCATCCATCTAATCTTGCACTCTTCTGATGTATCAGACTACCCCTGAAGATAGTTAATGGAGTTCCAAAACAAGACAAAATAGACTTGTTTCAAACTTGCAAAGAAATAACACAAGTCTGTTTACTCTCTGCCTATTTATGCAATTTATATGCAAAACATATACTAGGAAAGTTGGATTGGAAGAAGATGAGCATGGATTAAAACTGGAGGAAGAAACATCAATAATCTGTGCTATGCTGATAACACCAGTCTGACTGCTGAGAATGCAGATAATCTTCAAGGCTAGTAATGAAAATCAGAGAGTATAGTGGAGTGGGGAGGAAAGAACTAGGATGAGATGTAAAGAAGGCTAAAGAAATGACAATAGATACATCAACCATCCTCCAAGCTGACAACAGACATTGAAGTGGTGAATGGGTTTTGCTTTTTAGGATTGATCATCAACTGCAAAGTCAAGAAATACCCCTTAGACTAGCACTTAGTAGGATTTCGATGAAAGCCTTGGAATGATGGATCTGTACCAACAGACACTGGAATTATTCAGCAATGTTTTTTTCCTGTGACATTCTATGAATGCAAGACCTAGACTCTGAGGAAACAGGACACAGTTGAACTTTGGTGCTGGTGAAGCCATTTACCCTGGATAGACAGGAAAACAAACAAATGGCTTATTGAACAAATCAAGCCAGAATTATTCTGGAAAGTGCTATTGATATACTGAAGAAGCTTCTTGAATGAGAAACGAAACATTTTCAAGGAGAAAAGCCAAGAAAGTCTAGTTATCTTTTGAAAAGCAACTTTGGGACAACTGGATGATTGAGAATCTCCATAGACAAAATAGTCATTCCTTGAGTGGAATTAATCCATCGCATGAAACTATTGCAAATCTTGCACTATTCAAAGACTAGCAGACGCATTATAGCAAATATTTGTGGATATTGTAACCTGAGCGTGAGGATGCTTAAGAACCTTGGTTTTTTTTCCTGATAAGCAAGCTATGGTTTCATCTGCCTATCCCAAATTGATTCCAAAGAACTTCTTTACCTCTGGCTAGCCAGTCTAAAACAGAACAGAATGAATAAGGTTAGCACCCCATTGTATTAGGTAAATCAGCATCAATATGGGATATGCTTGACTTTACAAAGCAGTCACTTATGTGTCCATAAAATCAATCACCTTGAAGTAAATGGAACTTACTTTCATATACAGAGAGAATGCAGTCTTCAAATCCAAATCTTTTGATCAAACCTGACATTACAGATAATGTGTCAAAGGGGCTTCTGAAAATACCGGCCAGTGCAACTTGACATCCATGCAGATATGCAATTTCGTGTTTAAGGGCTGCTTGTCGGAGTTGTTGCCACAGCTTTTTTTGAAGAAAGCAGGGGGACAATCATGCATGCAAATAGTGCTTTTAAAAGTAATCTCCAGCAGTTCTTTGAGAAAAGGTCATTCAGACACTGTGTAAATCTGAAAACCTAAAAAGCGAAATCTTTTCCCTTGGTAGTTGGTATATTACCGTTCCCCGAGATCAAATTATCCGTGAAACAAAAACAGAGAATAATCATAGTTATTCTAAATAATGACACTGGCTGTGAATGCAAAGCCCGAAATAGCTTCTAATAAGATAAAGCCAACAGCAATTCTCCCCTTCAAGGATGAGGATAAAAAAAAAAATGGCACTCAAAGTCATACAATCAAATCCTTGCCCTTTTTTTTCAGGCATTCTGATATTCCAATCACATGGTTGTGATCACATGGTTGATTCCCTCTCACTGGACACTTTTTCCCAATCTGTCGTGTATTCCAAATCATAGCAATGCTTTCCAAGTCCAGAACTGCACATATTTTGATAATGATGATGTTAACCATTAAGTTGTGTCCAACTCTTGGCAATTCTGTGGCCCAGATCTCTCCACATCTTCCACTCTTGTACTACTTCTTTGAGTTTTTCTATGCTCTGGCCACCCTGCAGGTCAATCATAGGCTACAGATAATCTTACTTATGGAATCCATCCATGAAAAAAAGGCAAGATAAAAAGATAGGATATACAAGAATGATCCTAATTTTTACCACAAATTCACAGATTGGATTGGATTGGATTGAAACATAGAATTTAGGAAATGGTTTTCGTAGGAATAAAGCAATCAACAATTATCTCAAGAGGCTTTTTTTTAAAAATGTAGAAACTATCTGATTTTAATTTTTAATTTGCTGTTGATTTTGTTTTGATATTTCTTGATACAAAACAAAAAGAAAGAAAACTAATGTTATGGCACCTGGTTTAAAGTATATGATAGGGAGCTACTATAGGAAGCTACTTCGTACTGACCTACTAAGTCAGTGGTCGCCAAACTTTTGGACCTCAGGCACCACTAAATTCATAATTTTAAATCCCTCGGACCACTGATATGATTTGTTTTAAAAAGAAACATACATTTGTAAAATAATGATCAGAGAACTTCCATTTTATTAACATAAAAGGCTTCTACATAATATAACAAAATTTAAAAAGCTTATTTAATTATAACAAAATCTTTAAAGGTTGTTTAATTGTAGCAAAATTATTAAAGTTAATTTACTTATTACAAAGTAATTGAAACTAATTTAAGTATTACACATTTTACTGTGATATTTTTTTCCTGCTTCGGAGAGAGAGAGAATGAGAGAGACAGAGAAAAAGAGAGAGAAAGAGAATAAGAGAGGTGTAAAATCCTGAAGTCTGAGGTTCCTGCCAGAGGAAGCGATCAATAAGTGCTTACCCTTACAAAGTCCCCAGTCTTTAATTTCTGCGCCCGATCTTTCAAGCGAGAGGGGGAGGGGGAGAGAGGAGAAGAGCGAGACAGTCAGAGAGAGACAAAGAGTAACACAGAATGAGGCAGATGCACATATACACAGAGAAAGAGAAAGATAGAAACACACACACAGTGCTCTGGCGCTTCCCTCCACCGCCCCCACTGCTGGCATTCAGACTCCTCTCTCTCCCACAGCATGCACCTTTCCCTTGCTGGCTCCGGCTTGGGAAGGAAGGGCAAAGCCATCCAGGTCACTTCACATGCTGGTGGCTCTGACTTGGGGAGGGGGGGAAGCTGACCAGGTTGCTCCACATGCTGGGGGCTGTGACTGGGGCGGCGGTGGTTAGGGTTAGACACACACACACACACACACACACACAGAATCAGAAATAGAGAGAATGAAAGAGACAGACACACAAAGAGAGAGGCAGAGAGAGAAAGAAACAAAGAGAAAGAAACCTAGAAAACCTTGCCTGGTGCAGAAGGGGGAGAGGCGAAAAGCAACACCTTCCAATCCCAACCACTGAGCCCCAAGATGAGCAAGCAGACGGGCAGAGCTTGGGTGGAGGGGGGGCAGCCAAGTCGTACCACGGAGACTGGCTGCAAGGCTCCCAGACCATCCGGGCAAGAGGAGTGCAGGTGAGACTTCTGCCACTGCTGATTGGCCATGCCCGGAAGCTCCCCCTTGCCAGCTAGGCTGCCCGCCACCTTCCCCCTTCTCTTCCCAGTTCTCGCCGACTGGGGTGGGAAGGTGCTGCTCTCTGCCCCTCCCCCAAAATCTGAGTGGGCTGCATAGGCTCAGGTTAATAATTAATATTTGCAGAAGTTGCAGTGCCCGTCAGAATGCCACGTGTCTCCACAATCTATGCCAGAGTTCCTGTCTCAGTCATTCCGGGGAACCTGCCGGGTGCATTCCGGAATGGAAGGCTGGGCAGGCGCGCTGCAATGTCTGCAAATATTAATTATTAACCCGAGCCCGTGGGCCCACCCAGATTCTTTGGCGGCCCACTAGTGGGCCGTGGCCCACAGGTTTGCAACCACTGATCTAAGCTGTCTTTTCTCATTGTTCTTTATAGATGAATTTGACCAAGAGAGAAACTGCCAATTTCAATAATATATTTTATTTTTAAGGTATGCTTAGAGCTTGCTAATATTATTTTAAATAAAAGAGAAACACCTAGAGGATCCTTGATCCAGTAACTCCTCCTTTAAATAGGGTCAAGGTAAAAATGTTCACCATCCTCATTTGGCTTATAATGAACTAGCTTTTTGTACCCGTGCTCCGCCACGAGTTTTGTATAATTCTGCATCCTTCCCACTCTCTCTTTCTCCTTCTTTCTCTCTCTCCCTCTTTCAGCCTCTCTCTCCCCTTCCCCTCTCTTTCTCTGTTTCTCCCTACCTGTATTTGTGTAATTTTTTAAAAATTTGTTTTTGCCAACACAAAATTTATGACAGCAAGATAAAAATTCTTGGACTGGGTTTTTAAGAATGTGTCTGTGCCAACTATTCAGAATTGCCAATTTCCATCTTTTAGGCTTCATTATGATTTGTTTAGCAAGATTATTTTTTAATTCAACAAACTATAATGGGGGCTATCAGTTGAACTTTGTGCAATGTATAAAATCCCTGCATTTCATCCATGAGTGAGGCTGTTATGTCGAAGGCAGCAAATTTAGAGAAACGTCAAGCTCCATCCTTATTTTCCAGGTAGGAAAGAAACAGCACTCCTGGATTCGTTTGGTGTTATTTACTGCATTTGGCTTATATCACGGACCTTTTGAGAGCCTAAATCTTCCATTATGCTCAGTCAGAACAAATGGATGGGAAAACTTCTATAAATCTCCTTGTGGGGGTGTTAATCGGAAAAGCGTTGTGGAGTGCCTCAGGGATCGGTCCTCTCGCCTCTCCTGTTCAACATTTACATGACGCCGCTGGGTGAGATCATCCGTGGCTTTGGGGTGGAATACCATCAATATGCTGATGATACTCAGCTGTATATCTCCACCTCAGGCCACCCCAACGATGCCGTCAAAGTGATGTCCCGATGCCTGGAGGCCGTGCGGATCTGGATGGGATGCAATAGACTCAGGCTCAATCCCTTCAAGACTGAGTGACTGTGGTTGCCGGCGCCGCGATATAGCCAGCTCGTTCCATTGCTGGCTATCGGGGGCGAGTTGTTGGCCCCCATAGAAAGGGTTTGCAATTTGGGCGTCTTCCTGGATGCATGGCTGTCTTTAACAGATCATTTGGCAGCCATCACCAGGGGGGCTTTTTACCAGGTTCACCTGGTCTGCCAATTGCGCCCCTTTCTAGATCACGACGCCATGTGGACAGTCACTCAAGCACTCGTCATGACCCATCTGCACTATTGTAATTCTCTCTACATGGGGCTCCCCTTGGGATGCTTCCAAAGGCTCCAGCTTGTGCAGAATGCGGCCGCGCGGGGGTTTTGGGGTACTAGGGGTAGATCCCATGTGACCCCCCCTCCTGCGCAAGCTGCATTGGTTGCCGGTGGACTTCCAGGTGCATTTCAAAGTGCTGGTGATGACCTTTAAAGTGCTCCATGGCTTAGGACCCAGTTATCTTCAGGACCGCATTCTGCCAGCTAATATCTCCCACCGACCGGTTCGCTCCCACAGAGAGGGCCTCCTCAGGGTGCCGTCGGCCAGACAGTGTCAGCTGGCGACCTCCAGGGGTAGAGCCTTCTCTGTGGTGGCTCCCACCCTCTGGAATGACCTCCCTGCCGAGATTAGAACTATCATTGACCTCCGTGCCTTCCGTCAGGCGGTAAAGACCCATTTGTTTACCCAGGCCGGACTGGCCTAATTTTGCACTTTCCCCCTGTCTAAATGCTATTAATTTTAAATTACTATTCGGTTTTAAATTGGTTTTATATTTGTTTCCTAAATCAGCCATCAAAATTACTGTTTTTTTATATTTCTTTTAATATGCTGTTTGTGTAATTGTTATATCTGTTTTTTATATGGCTGTACACCACCCTGGGTCCCTTCGGGGAGAAGGGCGGTATAAAAATATAAATAAATAAATAAATAAAATAAATAAGTCCTTCGCTTATGGCCACAATTGGGCCCAGAATCTTGATCATTGCACAAAGCAGTCTTAAGTGAGACGCCACATGACTGTTAGGTTCGACCACGAAGAAATAGGCTGGAGTCCTCAGATTAACCGCAACAAGGTTTATTGGCAATAAAGTAAAAAGTAATAGTAGCAAGCAAAAGCTTCTCATTTCCCCATTCCTTTATATAGCAACTGGCTTGGTATAACAACTAATCAAAGGATCAGTTTGGACAGTCTTCAGGCTGTCTAAGTAACTGGGAGGGGAGAATTGCTCACAAACATCTGCTGACCACTCGGACAGGTCAGACAGCCAGGAGCCTCACTTAGTCAGGCAGACATTTAGGATCCAGCAGTGACCACTTCACTCAATGACCATGATCCTGGCTCACCCAGTTGTGGTTTTTAAACAGAGTGTTTGGAAGTGAGCCCAGGCCTCTGCGGCATGGTAGGATGAGGAGAGAGCCTGGGCTTCCAACTATAGCCTGAAACCCCAGAAATCCCTCCACACCCTGGAGCAGTGATTGCTAACCTTTTAGACACTGAGTGCCCAGACGAATCACAGCTAATGAGTCACGGCTCATGATGTCATTGTCTGGTGCCGCTACTTTCTTTCTGAGCATGTGCATGGCTCTGTGATGCTATCACCCAGCGCCACTACTCTCTTTCTGAGCATGTACATGGCCCCATGACATCATCGCCTTTTGCTGCTACTCCTTTCTGAGCATGCTTCGCTCTGGGACGATGCTAGGTCGACTTGGTTCACGTGCCAGCAAAGAGGGCTGTGCGTGCCTGCTGCAGCACGCATGCTATAGGTTCGCCATCACTGCCCTAGAGAAAGAAACCTCAAATCTGGCAAATATACTAGTGAACATTGTTGCGAAAAACTGACCTTTGCTAGCACTTTCCTTTCCCATCTGGAAGGGAAAATAGTAGTAAAGTTCAGACATTGACCTTCACTAGCATTTTTGCCAGATTTGAGGGCCATTCCTCCAGTGCCCAGGAGAATTCCCGCCCCCTCGCATGGAGCAGAAAGGAAAATACTTAGGATGCTGCGGGACTCAAATTCAATCACCCCTCCATTTTCAACTTTCTCTGCAAATTTATCTATTTACTTTCTGAGAAAACCATCAGAGAAATCTGTGAGTGCTTATCGTATGATCGTAGGGCATGTAGCAACAATAAAGGCAAATAGATCGCCAAGCACTCAAAATGCGGTCATGTGACTGGGAACAGTGCAATGTTTTACAAGGGAATTTCTAATGCTGATATGACTACTAACAGTCATTAAGTGGGCACTTGTAAATTGAAGACTACGTACAGGACACAGCAAAAAGGGCTGTGACAACTTTAATAAAAAGTTAAGTGTATAGAATTGGCTAATTTATATTTATGTATCTATTTTCTGCCTTTAATAATTTTACAAATAACATTTCAAAGTGACAAACATATATAACAAATTTTCTTCCTCCTGTTTTCCCCACAACTACCCTGTAAGGTTGGATTGGGCCAAGGAGAGTTACTGGCTCAAAGTCAGCCAGCTGGCTTTTAGGGATAAGGTGGAACTTTAATTCACTGTCAGCCACTTTCTAGCCTGGTGCCTTAACCATTGGACCATGACCCATTGAAACTTAACAAAGAAGGAAATCTACAATTATGATGCTTGTTTGAGAATGGCCTCTCTGCAATAGAGAATCCCCAGATAGTATAGGCACCATTGCAATTAAATCCCCCCTAGATCTTAGTTGATGGCAGCATATCTAGCATGAGGCAGGAGTCACTTCTCCCCAATTACTTCTACCCATCCCAGCAAGTTCAGCAGGAAGCCATGGTGCAGATCCCATCTCCTAAGAAGTTTCATCTGATAGGATCCAGGAGCTGTAGCACCTGTTCTCTTTAACGTCATTCCCCTTGAACTGAGATTAGTCCTATATGGCCTCTTGAAAAGCCTCAAAATATTTTGAGGTTTTTTTAAAAAAAAATTAGGCCTGAGAAACCCCTGACAGCATAAAATGCATGTGTTGATTGCATCACATATAGCTTCTTAATTTTAACCACCTTACAATTTTGCTTTTGCCTATGTTAATTATGTAATTGTTTTTATTGGTTTTTATATTTTAATAGTTTTATTCAGCCCAGAGTCACCTTGTGTGAGATGAGCAGCCATATAAATTTGATAAATAAATACATAAATAAATAATTTCATTAATTCTCCCATATCACTTGATCCTGCCTAACCTGGTTATTTAATTTACCAGTCCTTAACTGTCACTTCCAATCTTCTTCCTCACACTCTTCAAAGTTCCCTAGTTAATATAGCGGGAAGTAAAGAAAGCAGTATCTTCTGTTTTTGCTCAGACAGCAAAAAAACCCTTTCTTTAATAACGTTTATTTTCCCACAAAAAAATAAATTGAACTGCATATTTTGATGCTGAAAAAAATATTCATTTGGAATAAGATTGTATAGGATACTGCAGTAAAACAAATACACTGTGTTAAATATTTGTTTGGTGTAGCATCCTGTTTAACTCCAAAGCAAGAAAACCTATCCCTTCATAGTTTAACAAGAAAGAAATGCAGCCAGGAATACTCAGTGGCAACCATCCAATACTCAGTGGCATCCATGAGAACTGATAGAAAAAAAACCCCACAGGAATGGATAATCCAAAGTGATCTAAATTTATACTTATATGAATTAACGATTAGCTGTAGAATTGAAACAAATATGCTAAGCTTGGAGGTTGGATGTATTTCAGTTGCTCAAGACTCAGAAATACTATTCCTATATTTAGACCTTAATTTAAGTTCTCACCTAAATATTATATAATGAATAAATTAAAATAATTTAGAATAACTGTAATGAAATTTGATCTCAAAATGAGAAGGGGAATCAGGAACGTTACTACTAAGGAAACATTTTAGTTTCCACTTCTTTAATCTTAACTATGTAATGTTATTTTAGATTGCTTAAAAATAAATTGAATCTCATAGCGATTTCCCCCTACACATTTTTAGTTCTAAATAATTTCTCTAAATCTGAGAGTAATGTAATATTTTCTTTCAATTTAACTAGCAATGCAAATTGGAATATGTTTAATTAATAAACAATGCTGCTTGTTATGATCTTATTCTGGTATCTTCATAGGAATTATTGGGGCACTCATCTGCTTCAACGAAGGACTCAGGGTGACGTACAATAAAACCTCAAGATATAAAACAGCATATACACATAAAATTTTAAAATTTAAAAAAACTGTTTAAAAAATTAAGAAGGGAAAAATAATTAAATCCTGTTACAGATTAGTTGACAAAGGCAAAGGGAATGTTATCAAGGCAGCAACCAGTCCCATGATTGTATGCTCTTTTGAGTTCCCCATGCAAGAACGCATACCCATTGTTAACCCCCTTTCAGAAGGTCAGGAAAGTGGGGCAGGGACGCCACCTCTGGGGTAAGAATAATCCATGGTAGAGGGGCAATGGCAAAGAAGGCTCTCTTTCTGGACACCACCAGAAAGGTTCTTCATCTGACGAGGTCTGCAACATACCATACCTGTTCACCACCATAAGTTATTGATAAATGATAAAGGTGGGATATAAATGCTCTCTACATGGGGCTCCCCTTGATACGCACCCGGAGACTCCAGGTAGTCCAGAATGCGGCCGCGCGGGGGATTATGGGAGCGAGGGGGCGCTCCCACGTGACGCCTCTCCTGCGCGAGCTGCACTGGCTGCCGGTGGTCTATC
>JANHFO010002262.1:177835-190563 GCA_032468095.1 Pareas carinatus | reverse complement strand
TTTTAAATGGCTGTACACCGCCCTGGGTCCCTTCGGGGAGAAGGGCGGTATAAAAGTTGAAACAAACAAATAAATAATAAATATATTTATAAATAATATTATAAATAAATAAATAACAATCCCGATGGCTCCCATTCCCCAGGCTTTCCAGAGTAATAAAAAGCGATTTATTTCTGGTCTTCTTCGGAATCATCAGGGAGGGCAGATATGGGGGAAGATCAGCTTTTGCAGAGGCCTCCTTCATGATAGCAAACAGAGGCACTCCCCTTTCCGCCCTACCAGCATTGTTGGAGACATTAGCAAAATACAGGAATGTTCCAGGGACTCCCCCTCCCTCCCACAGGAACTTTATATGGAGATTCCACATGGAAGCTGAATTTACAGTCTGGTGTGATGTGTAGATGGTGAACTCTTCCTGCCAGTTTTAATTCAATGGAGCAATTGGGGAGGGGTTTTGGAGAGCTATCTGTGCATGAAAGGATGTCCCCTCAGCCAGAGGGGGCCATAGCAGCTCTTTCTCTTTCCCCACCGATGTTTCAGTTTCCAGAGAAAATAACCTCCCCTTGGGAAGCAACACAGGGATTTTTACCAATTGAACTCCCCAGCCATGTTTCCAGAGCAGCCCAGACCTTCCCAGCCAGGACTTCCAACCTCTGCTTGTCGAGTAAGGCTGCCAGTCGGCCTGGGACCACCTGCAGCATCACAAATTGAGTTACCCCGACCAGAGGACCTGGGAGGGAGATGCCTATTATGTCCCAAAGGGTGCAACTCGACTCAGAGGGCCTGGGTACCACTGCCAGGCCACTGCCCTTGTTTCCAATGGGACAGAGCCTAGGAAGAAAAGCGGAAACCTAACAAAAGGGCCAACCTCAGGCAGGGCCATGCCCTCAGCAGAGGGTCCTCAAATGGAACAACATGGCCAGAAGGTTCTGAGAGAACCTCAAGGCTTCCCACATTGGATTTCAGCACAACCCCCACCACAGCAGGGGTAGACAGTGGTTAGGCAACACATTCCTTTCTACCCAGGCGTTGCCCCAGCCTTGGGAATGGAAGGCATACTGGCAACAGCACCCCCGGGGTGAGAGCCCTTGTGGTTGGGCTCTATGGGGTGATTCCTTTTATTGTGAAGTTTGATGGAGATCCAGAGATGTTACATTTCTTCTTAAGAGCAATATGGAGGGGTGAGTTCCTAAGTGAGCATACATGAATTAATGCCATTTTGGCCTGCTTAGAGGGGAAGGCTATGGACTGCTGGTGAGCTTGAGCAATCGGGCTGCCCCTGAAATGCTGGCCTTAGATGCATTCATGCAGGTCCTTCGCAATAATTTGAAGACCTCATAGGAGCAATGAGGACTGAACTCAAACTTTGTTCCCTCAGACAAGGAAGGGACTCTGTAGATGAATATATCCAAGAGTTCCAACAACTGGCCTCCCGCATAGAAGAGTGGCCCGAACGTATGCTGATGGACCAGTTTCAAACTGGTTTGAGCAGAACTATTATGAACTGTTGCTTTCAAGAGGAATCCCAGCCTAGGGCTGAGAGGAGAACCCAAAAACTGCCTGAGGTCTGATCCATCCTTCCTGGAGATTACAGGGGAGAGGATTCTGCAATGTAAATCATGGATTAGAACCCCCAGGCTACTACAACTGTTTCCAGTACAGGAAGGAGGGCCACTATGCCACGGAATGCTAAGCGTCCTGGACCCGATCGACTGTACCTCCCTTTCCTCTCAAGCGAGAAAAAAGGCCCACTTCTGCCAAAAAAAAATGAATGAGCCAAAGATGCACAATAAGTTATGAGAGTTCCTAAGCTCACAGTCAGGGAAAAGATCCCAGTGCTCCACCAAACGAATGTGCTCCATTCTCCTCTGAAAAACTGAGTGATAGAGCTGGACTCGGGGGCAAGGGTCCATAAGCTCAGAAGGTGCTCTTTGTCTTCAAATGGGCTGAAGGATAAGGGGGTCTTTGTAAATACTAACCTGATAAGGGTGGTGATCAAGCTCTTTGGATCAATGATGGTGGCAAGTAAAGGAGGGGAGGTGTTTAACTCTAATCTTCCTTCCAGGAGATCCCTAGCACCAGCTTGTACAGTACCAAGTAGGGGGAGGGCGAAGGTTTTGGATTTTAAGGAAATTAAAAAGAATTTCAAACCAGCTATGATACAGATGTGTGGTATCGGGCACATCAAGGGGATTTTATGATCAGCCAGGGCTTAGCATGGAAAGATAACAGGATATATGTTCGGGGATGGTGGTCAGAGGAACGTTGTAATACAGAGCAGTCACAAAAGTAAACAGACTGGACATTTTGGTTTTGTTAAAATCCTCCATTTGATTAAAAGACAATTCTGGTGGCCAAGCATGACAAAGGATATCAAGAGGTATACCTTCAGCTGCACGGTTTGTGCACTCTCAGACCTGTTGCCAAGGAAGATACCCGAGTTGTCCAATTTCAGGGTGCGTGACATGGTTTACTCCCAGACCTTATGAAAGGGGACGAATGTTGTAAAATAGACAGTATACTAGATTCCAGGGTGTCAAGGGGGGAGTTGGACAGATTGCCCATTATTTGATGCTGTATGGATGGTGGCTAGTGATGTAGATGCACCAAAAATGATTAAGCAGTGTGTAATGTACTAGGTTTGTGTGTACTAGGTTCCACCTTCTTTCATGGGATCAGAATGTCAATTTCCTCCTGGATCTGTTTAGCTGAAAATGATGCCTGTTCCTTTAAGGGGAATTTGTCATGTATGGATAGGGGAGGGGAAAGGAGTATATACTGTGGAAAAGCATAAATTGTTATAGGTAACTACTAATGTCTTACCTAGTTTGGCCACTCATGTATCTTAGTCACCATGGCAACAATCTTATTCCCTTGGCAACCTACAGATATCTTGGGACAGAGGAAGAACTCTGCCTTAATATTGTGTGCCTAACTGAATGATCAGAATCAACCACATCCACGTTGGAGTCTTGATTGCCTGCCAGCCTGAACCAATAAATCAATAAACTTTGCAATGGCTACTTGTATTAGTTACTTTGATTGGATCAGGAAATGCTAGAGTCTGACAACAGAGCCAAGTGCGGGTAGCAACTATTTACTGTTTTTTCCCTTTGCAAGTAACGGGAGGGAAATTATTCAGACCAATATTAGAGTTGGTATGAATATTCCTAGGTTGGGGTGTGGTTGATGATTAGGAGATCTTTGGATGTCATAGATCCAAAGTTTTCCTTAGTCTAGAGTGGTCACCAATGTTCCTCATTTCTCCCTTTTCTGATGCTGGAACTTCAATTAAAAAAAAAATCTGATGAAGCTTTTAGACAGTCTGGGAGAGAAGAACCCAATGCTAATTCCTCCCCCCTCTCAGAAGTCAGAGCCCTCACACCATTCTTGAAAGAGGAAATCTTCTGCATGTCCTATGACTCCTAGTAGCAGCATAGGAGTGCACTCTGACATTCTGAAAAAAAACTCAGAACCTTAATGTTGAATCTCTGGGGCAAATGCATCCTGTTCTGTATCTTTGTAGTAATATGTATGGTTTTGGTTCTGTTCGTGCCAGGTTTAAGTGTGACCTAAAGTATTTTATTTGTTGGTGGGGGTGTACTTCATTTTCTGGGAAGAGATTGACAAATCTCTCATAGTTATTGACTGATTTTGTCTCATCAGTAAAGTTTATTGTGTTCCCTACACTTAGTCAGGAAATATTCCTTTAGCAGTGCTGTCAGCAAGACTTGAGGGTCTATCTCATACATAGTTTTCAACTCAGTTTATTCATTCCATTCTTATAGGTTGCTGCACTTAAGAATGAACATTGAAGATAAGCTGGGAGGGTTGTTTCTTAAATGTGGTAGCATAGAACAGATGCAATCATCGAGGAATATGGTTGGAATGGGTGCCACCTCTAACCAGTCAGCAATTTCTGTGGAACGACAAGAAGCAGTGCTTCAAGACCGGGCTATGGCACGTCAAGAAATTCTTTCTGCAGATGACGTTTTACAAGAAAGTGAACTCCGACCACAAGAAATGATTCCACAGGATGAACTTATGGTTCATGAAGAGACGGTGAAAAATGACGATGACATGGAGGGACAAGACAGACTTCCTCAAGGGCTTCATTATGCAGTTAATGTTCCTGTAAGTATTTTCTTTCACTAATTTTGCCTGCAGCGATTATGGAGAGATTGCTTCAAAGTGTAAGCAAAAGGTAAATATGAAAAAGGCAGTGGTTTATGACCATTTTATTTCATTAATCAATAATGGATTTGGTTTGAAGTCAATAGTGGGAAGAAATAGATTTTTAAAAGAAATATATTTTTAAAAGGTGGTTCTAAGATAGCTTCATCCAGTTTTTCTAGTTGTGTGCATCTTTGGTGCTATGTATTTTGTCACTAAAGGCCTTTCTAGCCTCTTCTCTGTGGTCTAAAGAGAGTAATGGTTCTTAAAATTGCTGATGGAATTATGACATTGGAAATTAATACTGTGGACACCCTCCTCCTCCAAACTTGCAGGTTTATTTTCTTTTTCATTTTGGAATACTAAGTAAAGTTTCTGCAGATGAATAGGTGAGTGGGATTAGAGGAGAGTAGGTAGTAAGGCACTGATAAGGACTGGAGGAAGGCAGAAGAGGCAACAAACATGGAAGTTAAAGTGAGGAATTGGGAATGTAACAGAGAATAATACAGTGGGTGAACATAGAGCAAAGAACTGAACTGAAAATACTACTGGGGCACTGTAGTTTTTGCACATATACAAGACGGCTTTGATCCTGAATGAAAGACAGCTGATATGAACATTTTACAAGCACAAGCACAAATTTGCTCTTAAAGGCCAAACTGTTTTACTAATGTTGATGAAAATTTGTTTCATAATAAAAGAACAATGGAAGATTTACCAAAACTTTATTAAGGGTCAGTTCTTCATGATTTTTGTGAATTATTTTTATATCTGCTTTTTCCAAAAAAAATTCTGCTGAAGTTCAAAGAAGATTGCAGGGTTCTGCGATGTTTTTACACAATAGAATTCACTTCTTGATTCACGTTGGATTTAAAGTTTATGCAACTTAGGTATGGATTTGCATTCACCATATAAAAGTCATATATGTGTAGGCAAACCTGTTCATTTCAGATAGCTCAAGACTTAGGGATCTTGATTCTGAAGAGACAGATACTCAAGACTTAAAGATCTTGATTCTGAAGAGATGAAACAAAAATTAAACTTTGTTAATTGTAATTGAAGAATGTCTGACTTGTGAATCAGCAACTACAGATTGCTCTCATATAGCAATCACAATTAGAACCAGGAACTTGGTCATTAAGCAAAGTAGCCACCAAGTAGAAAATTACATGAGTGTGGTTGGGCTTATGATTTTATTTCAGCTTTCTTTTACTTTACTGTGTCAGAAGGCTACAACCCCAAACAGCCAGTTCAGTCAAACAGTGGGGAAGGTTTCCAGAACTCTACTCTTATAGTCCTTTCTGCCCTTTCTCCCTCTCCCTTTGGAATACCCACTCTGAGACTGGCATAATCAGCAAGATGGGAAGTAGTGTTTATATTATATTCATTGGAAAAGAAGGGATTATAAGAAAATAAGCAGACACACAATGGGAAATACACATATTGAAAAATATGCTTGTGCCAGCTGTTTGCCTAGCATGCTGGCTGCTCTCAGCATGAGCTATTTAGGAGGCAAACAAAAGTCAAAGTTGTGAAAGTGATTAATTAAAGTCTTGTCAGTTACAGGTAGCAGCTATTAAATCTGCTAATTAAACTCATAGAGCTGAGCTTGTTAACTTGCCTTAGCACTTTTTAGGGAGGAGTTACATTGTAGAAAAAGTGGGTTCAGGAATCACTAGCTTGCTTAGGGAATCTCTCCATTCTGGAAGGAGGGGAGAAAAACAACAGATCAAGTATAGGGCAGCATGTACTAACTGACTGTAGTGGCAAACACATGACTGAGAGGGAAAGACACTGAAAAGGTTATAAATGTGGGCATTGGTCACAAAATTACTTTATCCCTGTCACAGCTTCTGACAGTCGCTACCCAAGGCAGTTGCTAAGCAAGGTCTATTTGTATGTTTTAATTCCTTATATATGTTGTCAAATTTTGCCTTGTGATCTTATAATTGGAGGTTCTGTTAAAAATCCTGGGAAGAAAAATGAGATATAGGACATAAAACATGACAATTTGATTATAAACACTTTATGTAGAACAAAGCAATATGTCTACATCTTAATGCCAAGCTGAACACATTTGCGTCTGTCTTCTCTGTGGGAAACAACCTGTTTTGACTCTAGCACCTGCTTTGAATGTAAGTTGACTTTTTAAGAAAGCATTAAAGAATTACAGTAATTGCTATTCTGTAGAAAAAATAACACTCATTTCAGTCAGAGAAATTCTGGAACTTCACATTTTTTGAGGTTTATATAGCAACTCTGCAGCAGTAGTAATCAAAAATTTAGATTAAAAATATGACCTATGTACCAATTTAATTACTGTCCTTTTGAGCAATAAACCAATTTCTAGGCTCAAGTTCTCACTACAAAATTGGCATTTCTGCATATTGTGACTAAAAGAGCAGATGTTAGGTCCTAGTTGATTTAATCAGAACTTGGAAAGCTAAACAAGAATTTGGTTAATACTTGAAAAGGAGACAGCCCATCCAGAAGTCCCAAGGCTTCACAAGACTGAGAAGTAATAAACATGTGCGAAAAGGTCTGTGGTAATGAGTTCAATATTGCTATGGAGAAAACAGGGTGGATGTGTCCATGTAATCATGACCATGTAGGCATCAGAAGCTGAGCTTAATTTGAGGGAGAATTTACTTTTTGTATTGTCACGAACAAGAAATTAAAAATGGTTTATCTGTTTTAAATGTTTAAGTAAACATATTTTTAGTAAATCTCCAGTTTAACAGATTTTAATGCAATGGGGATCGGATCCATCCATACAAGAAACAAAATTTTCATTGTATTTATTTCTTTATAGCATTTAAGTAATTATTACTGAAATATGAATATTTTGTATAATTTATATCACTACATAGGGCATCCTATTGGCAATAATAGATATGGCCTCTTTTTAATTGTTTCAATAAATCAAAGTTTTATTTTTACGTACGGCACATAATTCAAGTATAACTGTATTTGAAAGTATAACAGGAGGGCAACATCAATAGAATATTCGATAAACAATTATAGTCCCCCCCAATCCAACATAATAAAAGGTACAGAGTCTTTCCAAGTGAATTGCTATTATTTCTTAGATTGTGCTGCAATTGCTATTTTAGCAGATCAGTGTGAAACAAGAAATTACATTTACCGATGTGACTGAGCAGCAGAAACGGGACAAAAAGTTTATGCGAGAAGGTATAGATATGCAAAAGAAGAAGAAAAGAAAGCAGCGTTCTCCAGCAAAGGTAAGACAATTAATTAAGGACCTGGTAATTAAAAGGCATGGTGATTTACCATGGAATCCATCCATTCCATTAGAAATAATGCCTGCCAATAATAGATTCACCTAGTAACATTTCTAAAGCATGAAGGTCCAAAAGATATTCATGGCGTGTTTCTTTGAACTTCTTTTCACAGCATAAGCTTTTGGTGTACTTTCACATCTCAGGAAAGCCCTTCTCTAATATTTTTTCTATAATTATGCTGTGCAAAGACCATTTGTCAATGAATACTTAGATGTATAACACAGCTTTAATAAGAGCTTAGTACTGAGATGAATTAAATAACACTGGATTTTATGAACTTTATTTTTATCCATGCAATCCATTAGTGCTGAAAATAGTCATTGTGTGTATCTGAAATGAAATAATTACTTTACAGGGGGACGGTGATAATCATAGATATAATTATTTGAAAGAAATTGTGTTGATCTGAAACTTATTATTTAAGGTTCTGCATCTTGAGTTTCCTTCCATTAACTGAGTTAAAAATTTGTAAGATGTTGGAAATGAAACACATATTTTTTAATTCAGACTCCCTCTTACACTGTGGCTATTTGCAAACGTGAACTCCAATTATTTGTCCTCATTAATTTCCACTCAGCAGTATGTCCTAAGTGGCAAGTTTCATACTGTGAGATTTAAGCTTGAGAATGTCAGATGTGGTCTCTGTTGAAAATAATCACTGTTGAAAATATTTCTCCTGTTTAATTCAGTTTCTTAACTTTTCATTAACCGTGTTCAGCACCAGTTAAACATTTCACATAGCGGTTTCATTCATAATCTGAAAATACTGAACGAACCATGTTCTTTTTCATTGCCTATATTGCCCTTCAGACTTTCTCAGTATTGTGTAAGCCAGGGTTCAAAATTAACTGCAAGAAAATGGCATCTGAGTGCTTGTAAGATGTCTTTTTAAACAATGGATTTGAAGATTATAATTTAACTTAATTAGAGCACGACAGCTAAAATGCATTCGGCTATGTTTCATATATGTGGTTAGGGATTAAGAGTCCCCAGCTTTAGAGTTGTGTTTTTAAAAGAGCAGCTCAAGTGAAATTTCAGTATGTGCCTTGTTAAGTATCGCAGCAATAGGGAAAGACAAAATTCATGGTTCACACAGAAAGTTAAAGATAGCATGGACTGAGGCGGTTCATCTAGCTGCTTTTGCTGGGCAGAGAAGCCTGACTGGAGCTGTCAGGCAAGGTGAATCAGCATACCGCTTATTCCTGAACATGTAATTAAGACTCATTAACACCAGTTCCTTTGAGAGAAATCTTAAAATTTCACTAAAAATCTGCAAGCAAAACAACCAAATTACACACTATGGCATCACTGCGGCTATTCCAAAAACAAAGTAAAAGCAAAAACAAGAACTTTGCAGTTGGAGAGTATTTTGTAAGCAAGAAACTTGTAAGTTGTAAGCAAATAGCCTCTCTCCTTCCTTTTGTAGCTTATTTTCCTGCTTGTTTTTGCTTAGATCTCCCTGAAAGGTCATTTAAAGTTGTCGCATGATGCCAGAATTAAGAGAGAGAAAATGTTACAGCAGCAATCAACCTGTTTCTAGCTATTCTACTTCATTATTTACATAGAATTATAGGGCTGGAAGGAACCTCGGAAGTCTTCTAATTGAAACTCCTGCCTAAGGCAAGGGTCCTTATACCATCCCAGACAATGATTGTCCAATTTTCTTCTTAAAAACCTCCAATGATGGAGCCCCCACAACTCTAGGAGGCAAGCTATTCACCTGTATTGCAAACGCTGAAAAGATAACGTTCTGTTACATCTCCCAAGGAAATAACTGCAGTTCATCTGCGCTATTTTTGCATTGTGACTTGATACTGAAGTGCTTAATTTCCCCCTACTGAATATGAATTTGCATTGCATATAATTATTCAAAAATTAATTTGAGACTGAATTTTGCCGTTTTAAAAATAGATCCTTACCATAAATGAGGATGGATCACTTGGTCTGAAAACTACCAAATCTCACATTTGTGAGCATTGTAATGCTGCCTTTAGAACCAACTACCATTTACAAAGACATGTCTTCATTCATACAGGTACTGCTTGAATTTAAATTCTTTCTTTTATTATCAATCTGAAACAATTGCTTGAATAATGCATATAAAGTAATGTATATTTTAAAATCCGAAGTGCAGAACATCTGGCATCTAACTTAGGTATTTCATGCACCAAGGTGTCAAAAAATACCAGAAAGAATTAGTGTCTTTACAGCTAATTTGAGATATATTGTATTGCACTTATACAGAGATACTATGTATTTACAACTGATGTATAGTATCTTCTCATTTTAGTTTGCTTATAAAATAGATTCTGGTTTCTTACTTGGCCAATGAAGGTTTTAAATATATATTGTATAGTGTCTCAGGAGCACTATTTTATCCCAGAATGTTTTTTAAATTAAAACATTTTGGGTCTCATTTTGGTTGCTGGCTTCCAATAGCCTACTGTTTTATTACGCAAGAGAGTGTTTAGAAATGAATGTTTGTAGCTTTTAACTTACAGATGTGGAATTATATTGTTTAAGGTGAAAAACCATTTCAGTGCAATCAGTGCGAGATGCGTTTCATACAGAAGTACCTTCTACAGAGACATGAGAAGATTCATACTGGTGAGTATAGTGCCTTGAGTATCTTTGCAGATATGTTTAAAAACTGTTCTCCAAATCATGGCCAAGTTTGGGATGATTTAGGTAGCTTTGTTTTGACATATGAAATAATTTAGGTGTAAATTGAGTTTGCTTTTTTGAAGTGGTGAAGTGCTGATAACTGGTACAAACACTACTTGAGAAATATTTACTGTTGGATAAGCGAGAAACAGGAATATTCCAAAAGTTTTATAGTCCAAGTCCTTCTCTAAATATTTGCACCTTATTTTTATAAACTTTCAAATGGAAAATTAAAAATGAGATAGAGATTTAGCAAAAGATAA
Organism: Pareas carinatus; assembly: GCA_032468095.1. Taxonomy (NCBI): domain Eukaryota; kingdom Metazoa; phylum Chordata; class Lepidosauria; order Squamata; family Pareidae; genus Pareas; species Pareas carinatus. The sequence continues at coordinate 180,161 of JANHFO010002262.1, read as the reverse complement.
TAGAAGAAAAGATTCCAACTTAGATAACTCTACTGCATTTGTATCTTTAAAAAATCTTCAGGTAAACCGCATTTTCTAAACAGCAGCGACTTTAGTAGGTTTTTGGCATTTTGGTGCATGCTTTTTCATTGCTTCCATAAATAATTAGTAGTACAGTCCCCTTGGACTTCTAGATGCCAATTTTCAGACTCTTTTTCTGAAAAGTGGAACTTGCACATAAGTTAAGTGTTTCTTGGTGAGATATTTCATATTTCCAAAATTACTAATATATAGTATTTTTTGGTCTATATGTAAACCTTGAGAAATGCAATAGCATTTTTTCCACAGTCAACATGCCTGCACAAATCTTGGAATGCTTGCATCTTAGTTTTAATAGTATTTGGATTTGTGGTTTGACATCTTGACTCCTCTGTTTTTTCCAAGCTATTCTTAATTTTTAACTTTCCCCCCCTGGCTTTCTTTTCTTGCTGTTCTTCAATATTGTTGCTGTCTACTTAGTTAAACAATTTAGTATAAGTATGTAAACATACAGTTTATTTTCAGTTTTCTACCCAAGGGATATGTGAGTATTCTGCACAGTGAATTGAAATGATTAGCATACACAGTATGTTTATCATAAAAAATACTTCTCCTCCAAAAGATTTCTAAAGAGGGAAGATTGCCCAAATGTATTCTAGATGTAAAATTTTTGAGATTCACTCAGATCAATTATTCAGGTTATTTTTAAATATATATAAACCAGCTTAATTTGTGCAATTTATTAGAATATACACTTTCCTAATTTATGAAGGTGTGACACCCAACAGGAAAGCAATATATTACTTGGAAGGGATGATGATATGAAAGGAGTAGGATCCAGGTACAATGGATTTGCAGTCTGTTTGTGACAGAGAAATTATCATTGGGAAAGCCAGCTAAGAATTGCAAACCTGCTTTAATAATCTGTAATTCCATTGTATTAGCCTATATTGGTACATAACACTTTTGAAACTTGCAGTGTTTCTCCTCTAAGGTAAATATTAGCTGAGCTATGTATAGCTTTGAACTTGATTTCCAAAACGTGTTTCAGAATGTGCGGGAAATATTAAAATATATTAAAATAGAGCCACCTTTTTCTGGGTTTTTGCAGCTGCTCTGATACTGAGACAGTAGCAACATTCATGCTTTCATGCACTCCAGCGCATCCTTTGGAAGCAGAATCCAAAGTGCTACACAGAATGATAATAAAAATTAGCCATAGAAAGCTTCAATCAGAAATAAAGAAGGAAGTGGAATTTCCTTTTCCCTGCTGATCATTTTTCTTCCTAAAATAGAATCTTGACATTGTTACTTTTCTTGTAAAGGAGAAAGAAAAATCTGGTGATCTGTACCCTTACAGTCCATTTAGATGTTACATTTGCTGCCCATTTTTCTTTCCTGTATTCCTACTTAAAACCACCAACAGCTGCTTTTTAAACAAATAAACAAACACTAAGATCCCAAAGTATGCAAATTGTATAATTGCCATAACCATATTAGGACCATACAAGTATATAATAACTGTTAAGACCAATAATCCATAAAAAAATTTTCAAATGCTTCCTTGCAAATATTTTTGACTAGAGAGAACTGTATCTATAACCTATAATCAACTGTATGTGAAATTCTGCTTCAATATTTAGTTGCATTTAAATTAGATTTCAGGGGATATGTCACTGAAATTCAACATGTAATTAAAATGTGCTTTTTTTTAGATTTTGGTTCTCCTTTAATATGTAGTAAATTCACTATAGGTAGTCCTCGACTTATGGCAATTGACTTCCAAATTTCCACTGCTGAGACCGAAGTTAAATAAATTTTGCCTCATTTTATAACCTTTCTTACAACAGTTGTTAAGTGAATCATTGCAGTTGTTAGGTTAATAACACAGTTGTTAAGTGAATCTGGCTTCTCCATTGACTATGCTTGTCAATAAGTTGCCAAAGAATCCTGGAACACTGCAACTGTCTTAAGTGCATGCCAGTTGCCTAGCATCTGAATTTTGATCACATGACCACAGGAATGCTGCAATGGTCGTAAGTCACTTTTTTCAGGATCATTATAACTTTGATCACTAAATGAATGGTTGTAAGTCAAGATTTACCTGTATTGCCTTTTAAATTGTTTTAAAGAAATACTTCTCCAGTTTCGTTTTTTATTCTCTAACAAGATAACTTAGATCCCAAATTTTAGTTGAGGTACAAATAGTACTGTGTTTCCCCGAAAATAAGACTGTCTTATATTAATTTTTGCTCCCAAAGATGCGCTAGGTCTTATTTTCAGGGGATGTCTTATTTTTCCACCGAGA
>JANHFO010002262.1:164918-177735 GCA_032468095.1 Pareas carinatus | reverse complement strand
CTGACTAGCAAGGAGCCAAAAGCACCAGCCTGAAGATGGCAAATGAGACCTTGCTGAAACGTTGACAAGAGACTTTCTACTCTACACGGAAAAAGACTCGAACACACCTGGACCTACATACCTGTACCCTAACCCTCAAGGACTATGTTTTCTTGATTTGACATGGAATTTCTTCTTTTCTTCAGGAGTAGTTTGAAGAAAGTTCAGAGAGAACTTTGATTAATCTAAAATTATATTAAAGATACCATACATTTTCCACAGGAAGGCTGAGGAAGCCAGTGTGTAAATGAGGAATGTACTTTCTTTCCATATTGCCTAGCTAAATAAATGTAGAATTGGATTATGTGATTTGTTAACAAATGATTACAGTGTATTCAAAGCCTGTACAATTACTTGATCTCTTTACAAAAGTGAGAAAAAATAATAGAAAATGTGTCTGATATCTGTTTTACATTTCTGTTTCTGAGACACCTGAATGAAAATAAATGTATTCAATGTTGGTTTTCTTCCAGATTGTATGTTCTGGATATTACGGCATTTTTAATCAAGTTTAGTGGTGGTACTATCTTGTATTTTAACAGTAAAAATTACTACATATTAACATGTACACAGATCTTATTTCTCATGTAACAATACTTTCTATTTTTATTCTTAGGTGAGAAACCATTTCGATGTGATGAATGTGGCATGAGATTCATACAGAAGTATCACATGGAAAGACATAAGAGAACTCATAGTGGAGAGAAGCCTTATCAGTGTGAATACTGCTTGCAGGTAATTAGGGAAGGAAAAAAGAAAGATACAGTGAAAATTGTTAGAACTATTTGTCTAATATAACTGCATGTAATTCATCTCAGTACTGTATATTAGGGGACTAGATATAAGCAAAGTGATGAACTTGTACAGATAGTGCAAGGTTGTCCTTGTTTAACATCCATTCAATCACTGACTGCTTAAAATTATAACACTGCTGAACAAGGGGTATTTACACTGGATCCTTGTAACTGCAACCATCACAACCTCCTATGGTCATGTAATCTAACATTTGTGACCTTCACTGCCAGCTTCTCCAAGCAAAATCAATGGGGAAGCCAGCTAGAAGTCGCAAATGGCGATCATGGGACACTGCAACTGCATAGAATTGCCTTTGTAAAAAGACATGACCACACATGTCACCTTATGGATGTGTTGTTTTATGACACAGTTCCCAGTCCAAATTACCATTAGTAGGCAAGGACAAACTATTATATTAATTGATGTTAACATCTGCATCTTATAACAGAAGAGCACTTTTATTTATTATTATGTCCATTTGTATGTTTAATTTTACCAAACCTTTCAATCTGGTTGAATGATTATTCGACAAGAAAAAACATACACCATTAAGGAATCACATTTTTAGCTGCAGAAAAAATGAGAGCAGAGAAGCTGAGGCAGATCAGTATTGTTGAACAGAAGTAAAGGGTTGAATTTTGTAATAACTTAAATTGTTTTAACGTGACTTCTGAGCCATATCTTTTGACATGGTGGGGTTTCACACTGCAATTTCTGTCTATAATGCCTTTGTGGAAATTTTTAAAATTATCGTGTCAGCAAAATGACTTATGAAAACTCTCCCATGTCAAAAAATAAATTGGCCAAAAGCTTGCTTTTTTTCCCTTCTCTAATCCAAAAATGTTCCCTGTAGTTCTTCTCAAGGACTGATCGTGTACTGAAACACAAACGTATGTGCCATGAAAACCGTGACAAGAAACCCAATAGAAGTGCCACCAAAGTTGGCCTTTTGACTCCTGATGAAGATCAAGGCTTCCCTATATCTTTGAAAGACTGTTCCTTGCCAAAAAAGAAGAGGCAAAAAACTGAGAAATTGAAATTTTCTGGGATGGATAAAGAAACTGGGATAGACAAGTCTGAACATAAGAAAGATAAGAATGATTTCTTACCATTGTATGCTGGGAGTACTAAAATAAAGGATGAATATATGGTGGCAGAATATGCAGTTGAGATGCCCCATTCTTCTGTCCCTGGAGGGCATTTACAGGAAGCAAATTCTGGAGAAATACACCCACCTAAACTAGTGCTCAAAAAAGTTAACAGTAAGAGAAACCTCAAGCAGTCACTAGAGCAGAGTCAGACCATTTCATCCTTAGCTTCTTATGAAGAGAGCAAGGTTTCAAAATATGCCTTTGATCTTGTGGATAAACAAGGCTTACTCGATGCTGAAGGAAACGCTGATATTGACCAAGTTGATTCTTTACAGGAAGGTCCCAGTAAACCTGTCCACAGCAGCACAAACTATGATGACGCAATGCAGTTTCTAAAGAAAAGGCGGTATCTTCAAGCGGCTAATAGTAACAGCAGAGAATATGCTTTGAATGTTGGCACTATTGCTTCACAGCCGTCGGTCACCCAGGCTGCTGTTGCAAGCGTGATAGATGAAGGTAGCACAGCGTCAATATTGGATACATCAGCACTGAATGTGGAGATTAAAGGAAACCACGACAAAAGTGTCATTCCAGATGAGGTACTTCAAACTCTATTAGACCATTATTCCCACAAAGCCAACGGCCAGCATGAAATTGCTTTTAACGTGGCTGACACGGAAGTGACTTCCAGCATATCCATCAATTCCTCTGAAGTGTCAGAGGTTACGCAAGCAGAGAATGTGGGAACAAGTTCTCAAGGCTCCTCCTCTGATAAAGCCAGTATGTTACAGGAATATTCCAAGTTTTTGCAGCAAGCTTTGGACAGGACGAGCCAAAATGATGCCTATTTGAATAACTCAAGCCTTAATTTTGTGAATGACAACCAGACGCTTGCAGGGCAGCCAGCGTTCTCTGCTATTGACAAACAGGTCTATGCATCTATACCTGTTAACAGTTTTCGATCGGGAATGAACTCTCCTCTAAGATCAACTCCAGACAAGTCACACTTTGGACTTATGGTTGGCGATTCCCAGCACTCTTTTCCCTTTTCAGGCGATGAGCCAAATCACTCTTCATCATCCTCTACCCAGGACTTCTTGGATCAAGTGACCTCTCAGAAGAAGGCGGAGGCACAGCCTGTCCATCAAGCATATCAAATAGGCTCGTTTGAGCAACCATTCAGGGCTCAGTATCATGGAACCAGAGCTGGATTATCATCTCAGTTTAATACAGCTAATGGACAAGTGAACCTACGAGGACCAGGGACGAGTGCTGATTTTCCAGAATTTCCTTTGGTGAATGTAAATGATGCACGGGCAGGGATGAACTCATCACCTGATGCGACAACAGGCCAAACATTTGGCTAAGAAACATCTGTAGAAATAACATTGGCACTTTACCACAGGTCTGTTGAGAGTTGAGTGTCTTCTGTATAAGATGGCTCCTATACAGATTTAAGGCCTTGTGTTATGATGAAAAAAAGTAAGCTGGTACAGCATATTAATGATTACCTTTTTATAAATTAATTGTCATTCTTTTTGAATTGCCTTATAAGTGGATGTCCACTGAAAAGGCAGGTGGCTGTTTCCTTTTTTGAGATCAGGAATTTGCTGTGTTGAGATTGATTAAAAAAAATGAAGCAAACCAAAAAAAAAATCCCGTTAAGATATCTCTCCTACAATAATTTCCTAGTTTTGTAACTTTGATTATTTGGGAGAGAATGATCATTATAAAATTATTCATATTGCATATCCTAATTAGTCTAGTTATTGCACTTCATCAGGGAATATGAATAAGCTGTAGAAATCCAAAAGTTTAAATGTCAGGAGATTGTAGCTAGAAGCTACAAAGTATTGGCGAGGGGGAACTTATTTTAGAAAATTCTGTTAAATCCACATAATAACCCTTTTATCAGTTTCCTTTAATACACTTTAATAAAAATAATGAGGTTTGCTAGATGCATTTTCCTATTTAAATGTTTGATTAATTAAAAGTTATTTAAAAGCTAAGTCCCTATTCATGCATTTAAATTTTAATTAATTTTTACCAGTGATGACAGTTAATGAGATGGTTAGATTTTAGCTTTGCAGTCTATGTTCCCAGTTTTGTAATGTTACATGAATGATAAATTCCAGAATTTAAAAATTTAACTGTATTTCATCCTACAAATTTGCAATAATTGACATTAGAGCACTTAGATCCTTCTTCATATTTCTCCTTTTTAAAAAATAAATTAAAGAAAACCCTATTTTTGAAATTTAGACTCATTATCCAGCATTATTTTCACCTTGCATCATAGGATTTTTTTAAAAAAATTACCAACCAAAATAAAGGGGATGCTTTAAAATCCACAAAATTAGATTTGCTTACCCAGAAACTCATGGCACTTCAGTTTCTTAGATACTGGAAACTTTCTCTAAAGCAATTATTCTCGCTGCACCTCTTAACCTGAATGAGCAATTTCACTACAGTTTTGCCAGCCACAGTTGGTGAACAGTATTAGTGACAGAAAGCTAGACAGTCCCTATTTTAATATATTTCATACACAATAAAGTGTAAATTTTTATCCCTTTCCCATTTTCACTGTAAATTGTCCTCAATTAAACAGCGTGCTGCAGCGATTCTATGTACACTTTTTAAAATGGCATGGTTTTAGTTAACATAAATATTGGGATAATTTAACAATTTTTAAAACTTGAAAAATGTTTTTTTAATTTCAGTCGGTAATAGAATAAATATTTTATTCTATTCTATGTATCCATTAATATAAAACTTTAGGTCGTATTACTGAAGGCTGAATATTAGGAATGTGCTTCTTTTTCCCAAATAAAAATAATTCAGATAGGGAAGAAGGATACATATATTATTTTAAGATATATTCCTTGCTATTGTCTCACAAAACCTAAGAAACCAGATTTTTTTAAAAAATTGGTTAAGAAAAACCTGAGAGTAATTGTGATTTTTAATTAAACCCTAGCCCATTGGCAGTTTTCTTCCTCTTTGTATTCAGTAGGATTTCAAGGCCATCATAGTATATACCCAAGAGTTCTGGATGGCAATATAATTCCTTTAAATCTACTTGTGTATCTTCATGGTTTCATAGTCTCAACATTCATTGTGCATTCCTTTCAATCCCTATTAGCCCATTACATCCCATTTTCCTCTACACAATGCCTACAAATTTAAATATCTGATTGGGCAACCCTGATAATGATGCAGTTACACACAAATACTTTTAAAGAATTAATCTTTTATTTTTCCATTTGCTAGTTCTAGCTTTGCCCCAATAACATGTTAATTTTAACTAAGCATTTCCAGCACGTTATCTCGGTGTTCCCCTATATTATTTAGTTATCAATAGGTTACGTTCCAGTAAGGTATACGCAATATTGGCAAGTAAAACAATGTAGACATGTTCAGTAGCTGGAATAAAAAACTAGGAAAGTTTGAAGCCATTTGCGGACAGCCAAGAGGAACTCAAGGTGTGCAGAGCCAGAGTCTGTAAGTGTGGAGAAAATTTAGGTGTTTACTTCATATGAACATACCCAATATGGAAAAATGAATGCTGCAAAGGTAGACGGAATGAACTCTAGCAGACATCCAGAGTGCTTTATGTGCATGGCTGCAAACACCATAGTTGCTTGACCATGATGGCTTCTTGAGATACCTTGAGGGAAATTACTCCATAGCATCCTTAAATCTGCAGCATTCCCTAATTGGAGAAGGGGTGCTTTAGCAAAAAACATTTAAGTGTTTAGATGGCGTATGCATGAAATATCTCATGTATGAGTGGAAGCATTAGCTTTGGTGTTTGTGATCCTGTCCATAAAAATCATGTAAGATTCCAAATTATTTTTTTACTTAAAAGCAGATTTCTAAATTAACTAGGATTAGGTAATTTTACAGGCCTATTTCATGCACACAGTACATTGTGAGATAGTATTACTAAAACTATATTTTGCTAGAATAAAGTTTTATTACATTTTTTTAGGACACTAAGGTCCTAAAATCCTGTTAAACTCAACAGTGTATTTACCGTTTGGTTGACTATCCTTTGCTGTCAGCTATAAATGGAAATATACTGTTTAATTTAAAAAAATCTTATTGTCTCAGCCTTCAGTAGATCACATTTGGATATATGCTGGATCTCAGAGTCTTTCTTTTAAAAAAAATTGTAAATGAAAGAATTGGCTTTTGATGTAGAGCTGAAATAATTACCTTATCCTTTTTGGGGGCTTAATGACTCAGGCTGTATAATTGACCAAGTATGATTTATTTAAAGAGAAACAACATGATGAACTGCCAGTGTACTACATGTTTGAAGAACAGTTAGAATGATTTGTTTTTCATTTATGTTAGGTCACCTTTCTTGCTTTTTCTGAAATTGGTCTAAATTTTTTAATATTGATTCTAAGGTAAATAATATTGCCACAATATTTTGAGAGAGCAAGCAGTCTGTTGAAACCTGAAATGTTTTTGTGATTTCTGTGGAATATCTGATAATTCCCAAGCTGTTTTTTTCTTGTTTCTCTTGAGTGGGTATAAAGTCATGTAGTAAAGATAAAACTATGACCGTAATTTTAGCCAAGCATATTGCAGAACATTTGTGTAAGTACTGCAAACGTAAGAGACTGTGGTCAAAATGAATGAAATATATTATGATGTCATGTGCTTGCTTTTTTTCCTTATTTATTTTGTGACTCTTAAAGACGGATTCAAATCAGTAGTGTGAATTAATACGTTTTAATTATAGCTTTTGGATTTTATTTCCATAGTTTTGGGATTATATTCAGAAATAGCTCCACTTGGATACATACAATATATGTTCCATGTTTCCTCAGATTATTTTTAATGATGTGCGTAATATGTCTCATGAATATTTGAAGAAGATCCAGAGTGGATCCAAGATCAGCCTGCTTGAATATTTCAGTATTAACTTGCTTTGTATTTGTAAATTTGCAACCTAAAAATTTGTTCGGTAGAAATTCTTACTCAAGTTGCAGGGAGATAAGTATTAGAATTATAGTTCATAAATTTAGAAAGCAGAAATGTGTTTGTGATCTGGGTATTTCATTTGGTAAAACCTCACATGTAATTTTTCCAATTGATGAAATTATTAATAAAAACTATGTTTATATTTTCTTAAATTCTGCTCAACAGAAGCCTTGCAACTTTTTGAAACGCTTTTATTTTCTGTTAATGCATGTTCTAAGGTATGCAGGACTTTTAAACTATTCTTTTTGTGTGCAAGAAGGATATCCTGAGGAAGTATTACAATGAATGAAAAACAACATTATGTAAATATAGCTCCCATTATTTTTCAATCGATTTGTTTCAGGGAAATTTTCTAATTGCTTTTACTATACATATAGAAACCATTGTTTTTCTTTTCAATAATAAGAGAGAGAGAGAGAGAGAGTTCTTTTGGTAGTACGCATAAATGGAAGCAAAGCAATTTTCTCAGAGTTGTTTCTTGCATTCTTTACCCCAGTACATGGAAAAATAGAAATATGTAAATGTTTATTTTATTTTTTTATGCAATGTTGTTCTGTAAATATGAGTTATTAAATAAGGATGTACCTATGATCGAATCTTTTGATTCTGCACAGTTAAGAGTTTATATATAAAATATAAATGTGTCTTGACAATCAAGGACTTACTGTCAGTCTTCCTTTATGATGTTTTATTAATGTTATGCATTCCATTTGTTAGACTTGAGTACCAATGTGGGAATGTCTGTAAAGTATGTAATGTTTTTACAGCTTGTTTTTAAACTAAAAAGGAAAAAAAAGAACCTTGTATATAAACATAGTACTGCTTTATATCAGGAGGCATATGATGTACTGTATGTAAGCAATAATGCCTAACCATGCTAACTGTACAAGTAGCATAAGGATAGTTCCAAAAACTGTTTGGGGAATTCAATAGTTTTGTTTAAGTTAATGTTTTAATCAATAAATCCAACATTTTTTTCTGTTTGAAGCATAATGTTGTTTACACAGCACAATTGAAGTTGCAGGAAGAACAGAGTTTAGATCAGTGTTGCACCTGCCATACACACTCATTATGAAACTAATGGCTCAATTGCACTTCTGTAAGATGATGAAGTCTACCAGTGTCAATGTCCTGAAAGGAAGAAAAGACTTTTCTCCCATACTGTTGTTTGTGCCGATTGAAAATACGAATATGCATCTATAAATCAGATTTGTGCAATATAAAAAAAATAGTTCTGTTCATATTGTACACTGCAGTTGGGCATTGAGTCATGGTTTATTTTTATAAAATTACTTTTTGCTATAGGAAATATCAGCTAACGAGAGGAGCTTTATTTAATTCAAGCGAAAGAAATAAAAAAGTCAAACAGAAACGAAGTTTGAACTGTGGTTTCAAGCTGTACAGAGTTGAATAACAGAATTATTTGAAAACTTGTTGTTTCAGTGTGGGGGGCGGGAATCACAGATTTATAAATGTAAATGACCTACATTTTATAGGAGGAAATGTTTTTAAATGCTAGTCATTTATATAATATGTGCTTTGAAGGATTTGCTAGTTCACTTCTGTCACTTTTAGTACACTGGTATCTTTTTATATGTAATGTATGCTTTTTATTGTAGCAGATCATTTCAGTAGAAGGAATTTTTGCAACAGTATTTGGGAAAATTTTGTTGTTGGGAACTATACTGAATTTTGCTTCTGTAGTTTTGTCTTTATTTTAACAGTGTTGGGGAAAGAATCCTGGTATTCAAATAAATCCAACTTTATTTTTAGAGTGCACTCAGTGAACCATGCTGTGTGATTTACAAATGGGTCCAGAAATAGGATAACTTTGGAAGAAAGCATAAAGTTTTATTGTACAGCTGATTAAAAGAATGCTATGCTTGGACTCAAGGAAAGAACAGAATTCTACTGGAATGCTTTTTCTGATACAGTGTTTGTTTTCCTGAAATCATATGCATCCTTTAACTTTCATAAAAATCTATAAAAATCATAAAAAAAACTAATATCAATAAGTATCTATTTTAATGTTAATACAGTATTAGCATACAATAATAAATCTGTTTTACTGTTACTTATGATTTCATCAAAACCATTTAAATTCCCAGTTTGAATCTGAAAATATGTATAAATAATACAGACCATTTTGTATAAACCTTGAATCTATAAATTTGTGTAATTATTTTGTATTTGAAATAAATTAGGTGATGCAGGATTCCTGGAATATCAGGAATTTTGTGATGACTGTGTTTTTCTGTGGTGATTGTGCACATATGGTGGTTGCTTATTTGAAAAATCTAGATTGTTGTAAGAAACAAAAATATTAGTGAGCACATTTTCATAATTCAGTTTCCCAAAACATAGATTGTCCAGTTCTTGAAGAAAGTACCCCAGTTTTCCTGCAGTGATTTTCCAACAGGTGAGCCAGTCTTCAGCACACATTCAGTTGGGGGTTTCCCATTTTTTCCATTAGGAATAGAGGAGGGGTGATAAATATTTATATGAATTAAGCCTATTTTAAGGCTTGCACTATAGCTTTTGTGTGTTTTGAGCCTCAGAGAAACAGGAAACTATGCAGCTGATTCTGTGCCTATAAATAGAGTGGTATGATTTGACGTAGCTCTAGGGGCCACAATTTTAGAATTGTCAGTCTTGATCATAAGCCATTTGGATGAAGGACCTGTCATAGCCATCCTTTTCAAACAGTCATGTGCCTAGAGGATACTATATAAAGAATATAGCCACAAAAGGGTAGAAGAGTAACATTCTTTGACCAAATAATACCATAAGTAGAAGTACTACCTTTTGATCTGTATCATTTTATACTACCAGAAGACACTGAAACAATGTTTTTTCCTGCAATGGTTTTAATCAGATGGCCCATGAAACTGCAAGAATTCAATTATGGTATTCCCCCGGAACGTGATTAGGTATATGTTACATGACATAGAATGGTGGCTATAAACATTTTGCATACTTTAATAATCCTTTCAGAATCTTTACGAAGTATTTCTAGTAATTATTTCTACCAATACAGGTCAATTCTGTTTTTTCTCTCTCTCTCTAAGGAATGGGACAGTCTGGAACATTGTGACATTCAATGCAGCATGCTAACTTCCTTTCCTTTCCTTTCTTCCCTTCAAGTCCCCAGGAACATATTTTAAGGGTGCAGAATGTGCAGTAGAAAGACCGCAATCTCTTCTGTCGATTGTCTCCAGCAGACAGAGCCAATTGAATTTCACCAACTTTTATTTTAGTACAAATGCTGTGTATTTCTTCCAAACTGAGGAAACTTCTTGGATGAGAAGTGAAACATTTTCAAAGAAAACACCAAGAAAGTCCAGTTGCCTTTTTTTTTTGCGGGGGAGACCTTTGGGACATGTTTGTGGGCTTCCATGTATCATTTGTGAAAGCTGGATTCTGATAGCATTTTTTAAAATAGCTAACAATATTTGTTTAAAAAGATGAGCTTGATCTGCAGCTCACATCACATATCAGATGCCCAGAGTGGCTAGATTGACTGAATGGAATGAGATGGAGGGAAGTTTGGTTATGTAGATGCAGATTACATGGAAGACAGATTACAAATTTGTACTTTATTGATTAACCATTGTATCTTGCTAAAATCCAATTGTGTTTATAGAGCTTTCCTGATTGCCTGAACATTTGAAGTGTCTTGAGTTCAGCAGTTTCTTACTTGATGGTGCTGTTAAACTTCCCATTCTATAGAAGAGTCACAATGGAGAGTCCTGAGAGGTTGGAATGCTTTGACATAACCTTGTCTGATTTTGATGCCAAACTTGTATCATTATTTCTTTTGCGCAAAATCTCATCCTGTTTATTTTAAGTAGAATCCAGAGGGGCAAATCTTATTGTAGGAAGAACACCTCTAATTTTTTAGGCTTGTTGAGGCCTGTGATGGTGCTGTTGTCGTAGATGTGGAGATGTGAAGTAAATGTCTGAGATTCACTGCAGAGTCTGCTTCCCAGGATGGCATTTTGTCCTGTTGTTTCTTGCTCTTTGTGAGAATCTGCTTCACATTGAGTGGCTGTCTCTATGCAAGTTTGGGCCCACCACCCAATGCCTGAGAAAGTGCAGTGCCATTGTCCAGTATGTTCTGTAGCTTATTAATAATGTATTTGTGACTTATGCTGTGAGATATGAGTGACCTCTCATTATGTTCTGTTGTTTAGTTTCTGTGTTGTTTTTTTAAAAATATGCCCTCCCTGGTGAGTGGTCTGGTTCTGTTGATTTGTCTATTGATCTTGTTGAGGGTAGTTCTTTTTTCTGACTGTCATGTTTTAATGTCTGATGGAAGTATCCTCCACCAATGAGTCTGCATGTGCTGCGATTTTATCTATGATCACGTGTAGTTCTTTAGCTAAACTATTTGGCATGCTGACGTACCGGAGGCTGAAAGTCAACCCATTGTAGACTTTCAGAAGTTAAGTTTTCAACTTATAAAAAAAAACCTTGAGCAAAAGTCCTGTTTTTTCAGAAATTTGGAAGGGTAGTTAGACTTGGAAAACATTATCAGCCACAAATCTTAAAAATACACAAGCAACAGGAAGTAAAATAATGATGCCCTTGCAGATTAACTGACCTTTTTAGTTTAGCATGTCACATAAACATAGCTGCAGTTTGCTCATAGGCAAGGAAGAACTTGTAAGTCATGTTATGTCTGGTCTCCTTCAAGCCTTTTCATGTGCTGACTGAGCTCTCTTATTTTCTTTACTTAAACTGCTACTCATTTTGTGAGGAGTTTTTCGGTTCCAGGAGATATTCTTGGCAGATCACCGAAGAAACAAACAATACTCATTTATGCTCCATACTTCCATATTCCAATCTCATCTCTGTTGTTGACCAGGTCTTGGAATCCAGGGGCCATCAAACATTCCTGCCATTCATCTTGTTGGTTGCTTCTCTGCGTTCTTCAAGCTTGCAAGCAATAAGAAGGAATACAGCCTCCAGTTGCCTTGATCTCTTTGACCTCAATCTCCATCTGAGCACTGATGTAAATTCACTCTAGAGAAAGGGAGACAGGAGAAGGAAATAAAGTGCCATGATAATGGCAAGAAGATGAGTTCGTTTGGAGGGAAAAAATCCTCCTAGGCATTTTAGGAGTCCCAGGCATCATCATCCATGACTGTCCTTGTGTGGCTCGCATGAGTCAAATCGGAAATTAGAAATCAAAAGTAAAAAAAACGCTCCACAGGAGTCAGGAGAAGCCAAGTTGGGTCCAGCTCTATGCCGTCATTGTGTGCTCCTTCAGTCGGCTGGTGGCCAGGAAGTGTAAGGAAAGAAAGTGGTTTTCGGTACCTGTGCAAAGCTCGCCCTTTTCCTGGAGCAGCCTGAGGAGCAGAGGTGATGGAGTTTGAGGACATCAAATCAGGTTACATTGGCTCTGCCCTCCTCAGTGGTCCCGGTTTGTTTTGTGGTCTCTTGGGAAAATTAATTGCCCACTTCTGCTCTTGAGCTTCCTAAAGTCTCACTTGAATTTCTGCAGTGTTTTGACTCTGTCTCTGATTAATACATCCGTTTTACCTCTTTATTCATATCTGCACACTTCTCTCAAGGAGGTATCTCACTGCTATGGTTATGGCAATATTACTCTTTATTACTTGGCGAGTTCAAGCTGCTCCGAATCCTATCAATCTTCTCCTGCAGATAGCAGCTGAAATCCTCCGCCCGACCGTCGAGCGGATCCACCCAACTCTCCCTTTGCACAAGAGAACGAGTGACCCAGAAGAGGGCGGCGGGGCGGCTATCCGCAGAAGCGATAAGGGCGGCAAAGTAAGTATTCTTAGCCGCCCTGATCGTACCCAGGTAGGACCTAGTATAAGCCCCCACCTGGGCGCGATCGGATTGGGAGCGGCTTGTCCTCCAGATACTCTCTA
>JANHFO010002262.1:129508-148978 GCA_032468095.1 Pareas carinatus | reverse complement strand
AAGCTCAGAAGAAGAGAACTGAATTTTCAGCTTTGTGTTCAAATAATAATGCCAACAACAACATTTTTAATAATCTTTTTTTGCCAGGGTTCAGTTCAAATGAAAACCAAGAGTTAGCAAATTCCATGCAATAAAATTAGTTTGCAAGGTCACAACCAGTAAGGCAAATATTTACAACTAAAACTAATCAAACATAAAACCTACATCTAAATATTTACAACTAAAACTAATCAAACATACATATTTAAGTCATCTAATGGCACTGAAGAGTCCCTATACATCCATAATTTATGTAAAACAAATACTAGCCTGGAAAATGACAGGTTTAATTGATGGAAGAACCAGATCACAGAGTAACACACTACTCAAAGAAAAACACAGACTGTCAAAGGCACAAAGGAGAAGAGGGAGCAGATTCTTGAGTCACAGAAGCAGAGTTCTGAAAGATCAGACCTTGGAGACTAGAATGCAGAACAGAAAGAAGACCTTGCCCTAGAGAAGTTAAAGTATCAAAAGAGTTGGAAGAAGGCATAAGAGCAGATAGCTACTGGAGAGGAGTGCCTGACCACGGGGCTCTCAGCATAAGCACCAGTAGTTGAAAGTTGCATGTGACTCAACTAGGGAGACCGTGAAAAGCACTGCAATGGAATGAAACATAACAATAACAGCACAAAGCACTGTTCTGGACTAGGATCATGGGATGAAGAAGGAATTGGGAACACTTGCCCAAGACTCCCGCAGGAACTGAGCCATGAAACAATCAAAACATGCACCAATAAAGCCATAGTCTCTTCCACCAAAATTCTCCAGATTCTATGATTAGTCATCAAATGAACATACATGTTACTTTCTGTAAGATTAGTCAACATGTGCAAAGCCAGATGATGTTCACTCAAGACACGGAGAGTGCTAGCAAAGACAACTGGGATAGCCCTAGATACTTAAGGGGGAAATGTTGTAAGAGGATGGGAAGAACTATCAGGCCAAAATGCCACAATCTTTATCTATATTTGAGAAGTGATGAGAAGATATCCAAGACAAAATAATAATAAAGTTGATCACACATTGTTATCAAAGACTACCAAGCAGTGAAAGATCTAAGTGTCATCAACATAATAGTGAAACTTAAAATATTGATCACTAATCAAGGTACTGTGAGACTAGGACAAAGACCACCATACCTAGCAGGGTCAAGATCACAGTAAGCAGGGTGAACAAAAACCAGGAGGTTGTTAATGGACAAAGGAGCTCAAGCACATGGCAAACTCCTCCCAAGGCTTCTTGGACAAAGGAATTGAGGGTTGAATGAAAGCCCCTCCCTTGCATACCCTGAGGGATAAATAGAGGTCCCAAAGCCTGCCCAAGCTCTCTTTGGCCTGTATCCCAGACTTGGCAACTTTTGTCCCCCTAGCTAGGGCTTGACAAACTAGGAGTGGACACTGGGTAAGTGTGAATGTGTGAGTATATGTGTGTGTGAGAGAGACGGCAAAATAACCAGTAAAAGTTTGTTGTTGTTTTAAATTCACTGAGTCTCTGGGTATTTTTAAAGAACCGTTTGTGCCTCAGTGTTCAGTTGATTTGGAGCTGAGTGTGTGAGTGAGTGGCCATAAGCTGAACCTGAGAGCACATCTGTGTAACAGTACCTCAGGCAGTGTTATAAAGGGCAAACAAAGTAGGACATAGAATTAATACTTGAGAGATACTCACTATCCCAAAAGTGAGAAAAACTGATGAGCACCAGTCTGAGATATGTAGTGGCCTAAAATAAGACCTGCTTTGCCTCATGCAGACAATAAAATTATTTTAAGGGTGAGAGAGGGAAATACGGAAGAAGCTCTTTCTAATGTTTTACCAGGATTCTCTCTCTTCTCAGAGCTGTAGATGTACATGGTGAGTCAAGTTTAGCTACAGTGAACATTAGTAGCAATATATAAATTCCAGAGAGACTTTGAAGGTATCAATAAATAAAGTACCGTGTTTTTCGCACCATAAGACACACTTTTTCTGCCCCAAAAAGGGGGGGGAGTGTATGCGTCTTATGGAGTGAATACTCCCAAAAAGCATGGGAGATCGCTCCGCGGGATGCCAGGAACTCTCCAATGCAGCCTGCAGGGCGATCTGGAGTGTTCCCGGTACCCTGCGGGTGTATGGAAATCACTCCACGGGGCAATCCAAGGTCCAGAGACTGGCCTGCAGGCCGAACTGGAGTGTTCCGCGGAATGATTTCCGCGCATCTGCGGGATGCTGGGACCACTCCAGTTCAGCCTGCATGCTAGTCTCCAGACCTTGGATCGCCCCGTGGAATGCCTCTGGGCACCTGCGTCTTATGGTCCGGTGCGCCTTATGGTGCGAAAAATACGGTAGCTAAACCTCTAGAATGAAGCTCTCCCTGAGAGCCAGGTAGCTCCCACCCTGATGGTGTTCTGAAGAGCCTTAAAGACCTGATTGTTCTCTCAGGCCCTCAACTAGGGCAGATGGAACATCTCGCTTGGTGTTGGATTTATACATATACGAATTTGTCAGCCAGATTTTCCATCTGGATTTTGCTTTTTGTTTTGTTTCCATTTATCTTTATATTGTGAACTGTGAACTAGAGTTTCAGAGTCAAAGGAAGGAAGGAAGGAAGGAAAGAGATAACAGGAAAGGAAGGAAGAAAAAAAGGAAGGAAGGAAGGAAGGCAGGAAGGCGGGCCTTGGTATCCTCTGTTCTTGCAAAGAATGGAAGGCTCCCCACTGTTAAGAAAGAGGCAAACGCTGGCCGTCTACAGGCAGCTCACAACGAAAGGAAGAAGAAAATCTGATGGTTTCACCAAGAAATCAAGGGAACAAAAAAGTCCTGGGAATTCAGGATGGCCATTGCCAGGCCTGGCCATGACTTCCTTGGGGAATGAGTCTCTGGACTGACATGGGGGCGGGGGCGAGGAGCAGCCCTTCTCTGTCCCCGGTGGCTGGAGCCAGTCCAGGCTCCAGGAACTCCTGGACGCGGGTCAAGCCCAGCACAGGTTCTCGGATGCTTTGACAGTGTGAGCCAAGTCCCTGCTGCTGGCTTCTTGGGGAGTGACTCACCCTCCGCTATCCGCACGCTTTGATCGCCTCGTATCCTTCCCTTGAACCGCGGCCTTTTTCCTTCTCAAAAGTCCTGCCAAGAATTGTTTGTCTGTAACCTTTGGCATAGAAGCTGAGAAAGCCGCTCCACGCTGTCCCGGTGTCCTCGGGCCTATAAATAGGCGAGGTAGCGCAGGGTGTATTAAAATTAGCAGTGGGACCCGGGCCAGGACTCACAACCGTTCCGACAAGTGCTGTGTGCGATGCGGAAGGGATGCGGGAAGGCTGGGGGGCGTTTCCAAGGTGCCAGACCGTTTTCAGGGGGAATTTGGAAAAAGATAAAAGCGGAAGCCCCTCGTGCCCACCTGGAGGGCCTTCCCAAAGCGTTCCCGGCGAGAGGAGGGCCCCCCGTGGGACCACCTGCTTCTCCTCTGATCATCGACCACCTTTTCGGCTTCCAACCTGCGGTTTTTTTTTCCTTTCTATATTTCTGATTTTGAAGCCCCCTTTTGCTCAGAAAAGTGCATTGCACAAAAACCGAGAAAGGGCATTCTGATTCATGCAATAATTTAGGAAAGGAGTATTTGTTAGCTGACTCTTATCAAAATGCAAACTCATGAAATCGGCCCGGACCCGCCCTCGGGGAGGAGGTGAGAGAGTCGCTGAACTGATGGGAGGAGAACGGCTTTTTCCTTTTCCCAGGAAAAACGTTGATTTGCCCAGGGTTGATTTGCACCCTCCGAGGCTCAGGGCGGCCGGGAAGTCAAGGAGCGTAACCCAGGCCCTGCACCACCTGAGAGAGGAGCCTGCTGATTTCTGGAGAGAGGCCGCCGAGAGCAGGATTCAAAAACCAGCAGCAAGCCTGTCTCCGAGCGGATGCGCCCATTTCCCTCCTTTTTTTCACCCGAAGGGAGGATTTGAAGTTCCTGAGGACTGCACCCAGGAAAAGGGGGCTCCGTAGAAAACAACAGAAAGAAAGCAAACTCAACGAAAGGAAGAAGAAAATCTGATGGTTTCACCAAGAAATCAAGGGAACAAAAAAGTCCTGGGAATTAAGCACGGGGCTGCCTCATTCTCATTTTTATTTAGAGTTGGAATCCAACTTTTTCTCCAGAATGCAAGGAACCAAGTCTGGTGTTTTTTCAGAGACATGGTGGCAAAAAATAATAATAATCTCATTCAACCAGACCTTGTCAAAGAGTTTTAGATGCTTTTTGAACCATTTCCCCCCAGTTGTTTGTTTAAAAACAGGATGCATCGCTTTCATTCCGCTGTCAACACTTTGAGAAACAAATATTTAAAACAAAGGGAAAAATTTGCCCCCAGGTTCATCGCGCTCAGATTCTTTTCCGAGGGCTTTTGCTCGGGGGGTCAAGCCTGCTGCCCTCAGAGGCGGCTTCCGAGGTTCCCGGCCAGTTGAAGCCCACATATCTTCCAGCTGCCAGGTTTCAGGAACACTGGAAACACAGGCAGTCCTTGACTTATAACCTGTCACTTAGTGACTGGTTGAAGTTAAAACGGACCCTCCAAAAGCTGTTTCAAATTTATGTTGGCTGCACAGACACCCCCACCCCTCCCAGTCACGTGTCTGCACTGGTGTTCTGGCAACAGGACTGTACTTATTAGACAAATGTCTCACCTGCCGCAATCCCAGGACTCACAGAGGCTGTTAGAGTAAGAAAACAAAATGAGGCGTCCACAACCTGCCTTCAGAAGTTGTGGGTGCTCCAACACTGGAAGTTTTTAAGAAGGGTCTGGACAGCCCTTTGCCTAGAAGGGTAACAGGGCTTCCTGCCTGAGCAGGGGGTTGGACTAGAAGACCTCTAAGGCCCCTTCGAACTCTGTTATTCTGTGTTCTGTTATCACATTACTTCAGAGGTACAGGATCTTTCATTTAGGGTTTGGATCAGCCCTGTTGGAGCATTTGTGGTACAGGTGGAGAGGGACTCCTGCTCCTCGGAAGGGTTGCATGGTCTTCTGCTGGTGGTGGTCAGCTCAATGGTGGCCCAGTGTTTTGCCTGCAGTTCCTCCTGGCGTAATTTGAGGCCCCAGTTGCAAGTTATGGACTATGTGGAACTGAGGGTTTTTTGAAGGCATGCCAACGGCACTAAGGATTTTATAGGCCTTCAGCTCCATCTGGATAATGAATAGCGTCCATGGAAGCCATGAAGAGAAGGAAGGGGGGTGGGATGGAGATTAAACTGATACTATCGAGGATTAAAGGGAACACGGATGGCTTTCCTCAAGCAGCAGAGATCTTTAAGAGGAGAGATTGGCCAGAATGGAGGGATTCCCGGGGAGTAATGACAGCAGCCTGAGCAACGGCATGTGCCGTCAGTTCCACTTCAGAAAGCTTCTCGATTCAAGAAAGCATCAGCTTTACTTCAGCTTTTCATGTGGCTCCAGGCAAGCCAGGATGGAAAGAAGCTGGCTTTGAAGCTGGGAGCCAGACTTGTAGATTGTCGTCCTCACGGGACAGCAATGGAACCCCTCCGCTTTGCAGGCAGTGGGCCAGATCCACTGAGTTAGTAATATTTCCTAGAGAGTCAGTCTGATATAGTGGTGAAGGTAGCACACAGGAAAGGGAGAGACTGTGAGTTTTAGTCCCAGGAAACCGCCTGATTGCCTCGAGCCAGTCCCTTCCTCCCAGCTCTAGGAAGGCGACAATGACAAACCACTTCTGAAAAATCCTTGCCAAGAAAACTGCAGGGACTCATCCAGGTCATCTCCAAGACTCACTCAGGATTAAACAGAAGGAGAAAAAATAGTTGCCAACCACTTAGAGTGGTTGTATGTATGTGTGTGTGTATGTATAACACATTTGTCATTCATACACACACACACACACACACACACGGGAAAAGACCCGAACACACCTGGACCTATATATACATACATACGTACATACGTACATACATACATACATATTCATAGATTTTCACAGATACAGGTATGTAGATCCAGGTGTGTTTGGATCTTTTCCCATGTAGAGTGGAAAGTCTAACAAGAAGCCAAAAACACTAGCCTCAAGATGGCATGTGATACCTTGCCGAAATGTTGCCAAGAGACTTTCCACTCTACACAGGAAAAGACCCAAAGACGCCTGGACTTACATACGACATCACATCATAAAACTCAGAAAATCATGCCACTAGAACTCAAATGGTTGCAACACAGCAAACGACCCAGGAGATCCCAGCACAAGACCCAGGACTCCACATCAAAATAACTCACAAGGTCATCAAATAGCTGATTACCCAAGCTGTTAAAACAGGAGATTAATAGAAAAGCAATCACTACACAAAAGACCCAGGAGATTACAACCCAACAGCCCATTATACCAACATCAACTCCATCAACCAATGAAGAAATAACAACTCAGCCAACCAGCCCAACACACCAAACCCTCCCTCCAGTATTTTCAGATAAAAGGCAACACTGATCACACTTTACTCACACTAGCAAGACGCCAAAAGCACCAGCCTGAAGATGGTGAGTGAGACCTTGCCGAAACGTCACCAAGATATTCTCTATCCTACACGGGAAAAGACCCGAACACACCTAGACCTACACACACACGCACGCACACATACACATAAAATTCATAAGTCCTATTTCCAAGAACATGTGAACTTCTATATTGAACTCTTAAGAAAAGATCACAAATTTTTCACTGCAAGTTGCAGAAGCTGAGATAGAAAAGGCTCATCTTTAGTTGAAATATTTCCAGCCTGGATAATATTACTTACTATTTTTCGCTACCCAATGGCTTCCTGTGTTTTCTAAATTCAACGAACTGTGGCTTATTCCATGCGCTTTGGTTATATTCTTTCTTTCACTGTTATAAAATCATACTTCTGATTCTCTGATAAGCCTGCATTCAAAGTTATTACTTTGTCTGTTGCTGGATTCCATCTTATTTTTCTGTATCTTTTTTGCTAACCAATGTCTACCCAGAATGCAGCTGCGTTCATGAAATTGTATTTCAATTTCTTGCCCTGCTGTGTGAGATGACAGCCGTAGAAGATCAAGGAGAAACTGGAGCTAGGACTCAGCATGTTCACATCTGCTGGCACATAGTCCTTTTATACTCCCTCCCTAAAGGGCTGTTTTTGAAAAGGAAGGCCTTGTTGTAACTTGCATCAGTGTTTTTCTTTAACAAAGCAGCAAGTTATATGTACTAGATATATATTTCAAATGGGCAACGAACCTAGAGTGCTACTTAAATATGTTGATGGTATAAGTATAGTCTGATATACTCTGCACAAAGCAACAATTAGCAAAAAAAAGAGAGCTTAAAATCACTTCCCTTTCTGGAGAGCTGTACAGGAAGGAAGACCACGCCTGTGGGATAACAGCAACACAGAGAGTGCTTTGAAGAAGAGCTAAAGGAAGCAAAATGCTTGGATTTGTTCACAATAGGGATCTCTAAAGCTCAGAGGAAGAATTGAAGGGATCACTTTTTTATTTACATCTACATGCTTGCAATACTTGGAAGTCCCTCTGAGGATGGAAATGTGGAAACATAAGAATACAGGAACTTGTTCCTTTCCTTATCTAACCCTCCAAAGATCACAATGTAAAACTCTTCATCTGTGCTGTGCCTAATTCTATAAGAAGATGCCTGTGAAAGATGCAGATGCAGAGAGATTCTTGTCGTATCTGAAAAACTAGGCATATCCCACATTCCCATATTGCTATTTTGGTCATGAAAATAATTTTCAGGAGAATTAAATGTTGCATGGTATATTAAAAAAAAACCCTTCATGCTTAACCTTTCTTCCTTTACTCAAGAAAGCTAATCTTTATGGATTCTTGCAGCAGATGACACATTCCTCGATTAGTCTTCAAAGAATCCCTACCACTTTGAACATCCCAATTCATTATAAAAGTACAATTTAGTACAGGTAGAAGTGGCATGGGATCGGTGCACAAGCTAATCTTAGGTATTAATTTGTTAATAACAACCAGTAGTCTTTCTCTTTGAAGTAACTTCAGTGGATTCACTTACGGATTATATATCAGCCATATCAGCCATCTTCACCCAATGATTTGCTCCTAGTGTAGTTATTAATTTATACATCATGTTCTTTTTTTGCTTCAACCACCCCCTTTCATTTCAGGGGAACACTGGAATTGTAATGGGCATGTTTTTGGTGTCCTTTGTCATCTTGGTGGCCTTAGTAACTGTGTTGTCTGGCATTGGGGTTTGTGAACGATGCAGCATTGGAAATGGAGGAGTCTATTCCATGATTTCTACTGTCCTTGGAGGCCAGGTTGGAGGGACCATCGGCCTACTTTATATTTTTGGTCAGGTAAGAATGCTATTTTCTGAATATATATTTTTAATATAATTTCCCCCATTAATCTTTACCTTTCTGTTCAAGGCAATAAGTTTGCAAATTATGTTGTTTTAATTGAAAAGATAAATATTCAAAAGAAAGAGTACTGGTTTGAAAACTCTGGGCTCTGATGAAAAATAATGCTGCTAAAATGTGTATATGCCTTTCTGAAGTATAGCTTTCCTTTATTGTCTGATGTGGTATGGATCGAATACTACCTTCTCTTTGGAAGTTCTGCGCTAGCCTGGAAAGTAAAATGGGAATTTGTATATGATTCTGTGCATGAGAAGCTTTTTAATTTAAGATTATTCTTACTCCAAGTCTTGGATACCAGGTATTGCTAAAAAAAAAATGCTCCAAAGGAACATTTGAAAAGCTTTTTAAAAAATCACACTGTCTGCTAAAGCCCAAAGTCTTCACAAAATGAAATTTAGATAAATGCAAAAATTAAAACACAGATGAAATGAAGCACATCCAAATTAAGATATTTCAAAATTAGGTTGTATCTACCTGAGAATTCTAATGATTGGTGATTTGCTTAAAAACAATCTATTTAGTCAACATTTTAGTTTGGTACAGTGTTATTTAATAGATAATATATTGTTCATGGAAATTTTCCTTGACACTTTCAGCTTCTCTCTACTTTGATTTTTTTAAAAAATATTCAATTAAAGAAAATTAAATAGGAAGCTAGCGTGTGGCAAAGCGTCAACCTTCAGTCTAATTTTTATTTACATGAATGCCTCATTTAAATTCCATGGGAATTTTTTTGAATAAAAACAGTGAGCAACTGTAACTCAATATTCATGCATATCCAGGGCTTAAAGAATAATAACAATAAGCCCCAAAGTCAGGTTCTCAGCAAGATTTTTAGGAAGCTACTTATGATGATGAATACTATGTCAGCCCAATTCAGGAGAAGCTCTGAAACTCTGTGCTGACTCACCTGATGTACACTTTTCTCAAATGTCAGATAGAGCCATAGGCTCTTTAAGTTAGAAAAGGACGACTCTTTCAGCCTTCCTAAGTCTTCAGTTAAGCATTGGCCATATATATAGCAACTGCTTTCACCTAGCTTTGAATGTCCTACAGTGAGCTCTCCAGGGTCCTGGCAATGTTCTGTTGTTCTCATAGCTTGTTGAGGTTTCTTCCTTTCTCTGTGAATACATTACCCAGTCATTAGCTTGGTCAAAGTGAGTGCTTGGTCAAAGTAAGACATGGTCTCACTAGTTTGCCTTTTGGTAAATTTGTAATGTTGTAATTTGCCTCACCCATCATGGCAGCCTTTTTGAGGAACCCCGACATGGTAGCCATTCCAGTAGCATGCTCTTAAAGTTTCAAATGTAACAACCCGCTCAAAAGGTTTGTGGTAGACAGCCTCATAGTAACCTAATACTTCATTTTCCCTCTGTCAAAATACTTAAATGAGCATCCATGCAATTTTACTCGGTTTCCCATTCAGACAACAGATGAGACCCAGATCTGTTTAGTTTCAGCCAGTTTAGTCTATTTATTCCAGTTTAAGGGGCCTTAATTATGTTCAGCACTAGCCATGAAATTAATACTCATGTCAGAATATTTAAACACAGAAACTGTTCTTATTAGTGCCAGGCAAAACATTTCATTGATTCCTACAATCCTACACAATCAACAATTTAAAAGATGACAAAAGTTTATGCAAGTTTTACTAGAATATTATTCACATGTATGCTGTTGTATTTATCTTAAAAATATAATTGACTTAACTTGGGAACTAGATTTATAGAGTTTAAGAATCAATGGAATTTTAGCAAAATATTTTAATCTCATCTCATAATCTAATAATAATACTGCAGTAGCCAAGAAGAGTTTTTCATAGCACCATAATATTTTATGCATAGATGTAATTAAAGTATTCTGAAAATCATTCTATTATATTAATTGGTACTTCCTGGTTTTGAAAGTGAATCAACTTAGCTCATCAATATCTGTCAAACATTACTACACCTAGGAAGCTATCAAGGAATGGATTTTTCAGATTTTTAATTTTTTTTGTTTGAAATAGGCTTCTGATTAGCCTTGGATGTTTCATCTCCATTAGATGCCTTTGTTTATAACATACAATGCTGCGACTGATATTCAGAGAAATAAATGTTTTCCCTCAGTGTTTTTCAGAGTCAACTTTCAGACCATGTACACTTGTTCTCCAGGAGCACACCTTTTTTTTAAAAAAAAGACCATCTTCTATATATGAAATGATTATTATTACAAACTCTCAGTACTTAACTGTTTGCTTGTGCCAAAGGACTTCTTCTTTCTGCTGTACAAACAATAATCTTTTGGATACCCCCCCCCAGGGGTGGGATGAGGATAAGAAATCTATTTGACCATGGGTTGTGTAGTTGATAGAGGGACATAATTGGGTCAGAATAAGGCAGAAGTCTCTTTCCTAAAGAAAAAAACAGAAAATCAGATTCAATTGTCTTGTCTTGTTAACACTGTTCTAGTTTATCACTCTTTCTCAGTGTTGTTATTAATAGAGCCCACATCAGGCCTTTAACCTTTCTGAGAATCTTGTATCCTCCCATGAGTTTTCTTCTCCTAAAGAAGTCTGAGTGGCAGAGCTCTCAAATAATGATTCCCTGGGCAAAAAATAAACCACATGTTCTTTGTCCCCTGGTTAGCTTAGCCTCTTCATCGGTGAAAATATTCTTCAGTGTGTTGCAGGTGCTATGTACATTACTGGATTTGCTGAATCCATCTCTGGCCTCCTGAACTTCACTAACATTTGGGCAATCAGAGGCATCTCCCTTGTTGTTCTGCTGGCCTTGCTTGGAATTAACCTGGCTGGGGTGAAATGGATAATACGACTCCAGCTGCTACTTCTCTTTCTACTGGCTGTTTCCACACTGGATTTTGTCATTGGATCCTTCACGCACCTCAGTCCAGGTAACATTTTTTCTGACCCTTCTGAATCAGAAAGATAACTATATCAATGAATGGATGAGGTAAGCTTTTACCTATGTATTTTTTCATTAAATATGCTAATATTTCTAACGCCACAGTCTTTCTTCCTTTATGTTTACACGAGGCATAACCTTTTTATAGTTTCTCTGACACAGAGAAATACCTTTATGCTCTCTCTCTCCCTCTTTAAAATGTGCTGGGCAATTAATAAGTAGAATCTTTGTAATCATTAAAGTATTTTACAATTCAATCTGATATATTACTATACAGAAAGAAACCCAAATGAATTCACTTGAAGTGAACTGGCTATGCAATTAAGTAATGGAAGAAAAAAAACAATTGAAGATTAGCTCCTCCTAGCAATTTTGGATGAAGTTATTATGATTAAATAGTCACAATAAACTATTATGAGTTTCATTTTAGAATTTTAGAGCTAATGAAAATTATAGAACAGAATGACTCAGAAGGTTATTTAAACAGATACACCCAGCTACAGCTGTTTTGACCTAATGAAAATCAGGACTGGATTTATCCAGACATTTCATCTGGCCAACATATTAACTGCCTCACTTATATGTTGTAACCTGTCTTCTAGGCTTTATTCCTCCCCCTGCACAAAGTCACTTCCCAACTGCTTCTTCCATGGCCTTTCCAAGCATTGTTGAGCACTGTATGTTTCAGAACCATAGTGTTATTCCTTTAGTTATGAAAAACTAAAGGAAACTACAAAGTACTTTTATTGGCTGGGAATATATGGCTGAGGATTTTCCTAAAAGAAAAATAAAGCAGACAAATATTGGGGAGGAATATGCATCTTGTAAAGATTGACAGAATTTTAATTGATTGCAAACTATGAGGTAGCAATACATGACTGTAAAGAATGGAAATATAATTTGGAACTTCATCATCTGAAGTATAGATAGTCCTCTCTTAATGATGGTAATTGGACCAATAAATGTTTTCAGTTCATAAACATACCACATAAAAGAGACAAAAATCTAAAAAGGAAACAAAATGACCTGAACACATGCTCTCCAGCAGCCAACACCCAGATAAACAGGGATTAACACTAGATAAATAATCAGGCAGAAAATGATACCCTAATCAAGGGACTACTTTCACCAAGAATACCACACTTCCAACAACATTTCCAGGGCTACAATATATAGACAGCAAGCAAATCCCACACTCATTAGCACTGTTACCTAGTCAGATATGAAACATCTGCAAGCAAACAGAGGCCCAGGGACTCTAAAGTTCAATCCTGAGTACATATATTATTTTTATTGGGACATTGAATATATCACTGTTGATGGAATATACCAGATTTAGACTGGTATTGTTCCTAGGCTTAACCTGTTCTGTTCTGTGAGGTAGCATTTGGCATAGATCCAAAAATCAGAGCATTGTTTTTTAGCCTTTATTTAAGCTGCTGCAAATAGAGTTTATCATCCATGACTGTGTTTATCAACCTAGAAATCTGTTGTCCAGATTCAAAGAACTTTCTTCTAAGTAAATCCCCAACAATAGGATTTAATCCTCAGTAAATGTATATATGCCATGAAAGACAGTAATTGCTTTTAGGATCAGATTCGCTACTACAAATCTGTTAATACTTATGTGACAATTTAGTATGTATTCTAATCATACCAGTTCCATTTAGGCAGTTGGAATTTATTTCTTTTATCATGGTCAAGCAAAATGAAGAGGGAGCAATAGTATATTTAAAAGAGCATATTCTGTAAAACAATTATAAACATGCATACAGTTTTTAGTTATTAAACTCAAGCAAGTAAAAGTAAATGTAGTTACACAACTAAACAGAAGGTGTCACTTTATCTTCAAATTTCTTTACCTCAGCCTTTTAAGGTTGAGATTTTCTTTCTCTTTTGGCTTTTCTTTCATTTGTATTATCCACGCTGATGTAAACATCTAAAAGCTAGGACAGGAAGATGAGTCACTTGCAAATATTATAATCTCTTTATTTGGAGACAATTTTTAACAATGCCTATGTTGTGATTCAACTCAGGAGAAAATCTCAATGGCATTGTAGCCTGGAACGCATAGTTTAGAATTAACTAACACTTGTTTGCAGTTTGTAAAAGGCAGCTGTGGTTATCATTTCCTCAGGTTGTAACGGTAAGCATTTTAAATGAATAAGACCTGTTGAGACTTATATCTGGATAAAGATTATGTTCTCCTGTGAAAGCATAATTGAAGTCTCTTTGCCAATGTAAGGTCACTTAATATTGACTAGACATCCCCTAAGTTCATTTATTGGTCAGTTAACTCAGAATACATAGCTGCAACCAATTTTCAGATGGAAGATTTGAAAGTAGTGCTGAGACCAAAATACTGCAGTGTGTGCCCACAGGTTCCGTTTTCTTCTTGCTTGCTTGCTTTTCTGCTTCTTGCTTAAATACAGTCCTCGACTTACAACAGCTCATTTGGCGACTGTTCAAAGTTACGACATCACTGGAAAAAGTGATTTAGGAGTGTTTTTCACACTTAGGACCATTGCAGCACTCCCATGTTCACATAATAAAAATCGGGGTGCTTGGCAACTGGTTCATATTCATAATGGTTGCAGTGTCCCCCAGGGTCAGGTGATCTCTGTTTGCAATCTTCTGACAAGCTAAGCCAATGGGGAAACCAGATTCACTTAACAACCATGTCACTAACTTAACAACTGCAGTGATTCACTTAACAACTCTGGCAAGAAAAGTCATAAAACGGGGCAAAATTCACTTAACAACTGTCTCACTTAGCAACCTAATTTTTAGGCTCAATTGTGGTTGTACCTTGAGGATTACCTATACATTTGGTTATTTCTTGTGTATCTCAGATTGTTGTTAGATTTTTAATAAGTCTCGATTATCGTTATATTCCGTACCAGTCCTAAACAGTAGGTTACAGGAAGGATGCTCATAAGATTGCACCAAGTTCTTTTAAGTTGGTCCAGAACCCCTCCGGTAGGTATGATGTACCTGGAATGCAGTGGAGACGACTTACCAGTTCAAGGAGTTTGAGTCTCAGTTTCATTTGCCTGAAGAAAAATGAAAAGAGGACTGGTTTCTTCTGCTGCTGCAACTATTACTGCTATGATTTGGCTATGATAGTCAAAAGCATTCTTCTTTTAAAAAAATAATTCTGAGAAGCATCCTTAAACTAGTTACAAAAATGCCACATGCATTGTAAACTGAAACTAAGTCAAAAAACGAGTAAGTAATACAATAGAACAAAACAAAAGGATCTTGATGCCATGTTTACATTTTTGAAAACTGACACTATAGCACCACCAAAAGTGATTGTCTCTGTGATAAAGACTTCTAGCGTGATAAACCATTGTAAACAAGAAGCTTACTATGATGCTTTAATTAATTAATTAATTAATTAATAAAAGTATCTTAGTAATCTTCTTGTTTGTATGGAAAAGGGCGGTATATAAATCTAATTAATTAATTAATTAGATTTATATACCACCCTTTTCCGTACAATGCACTCAGGGCGGTTTACAGCCAACAATAAAAAAAACAAATTTTACACAATTTCATGGGCTAAATAGCCTTTAATTTGCCTTTGTTCAGGATGCAGGCACTGTTTAAATAATTGATTGTCTAATATTTCAAATTTGTTTTTTTATAAATGAGATTGTTCTGTAATTGATAGAGCCTTTCCTTTCTTCCTCTCCATGCAAGACGTTCTTTCTCTAGTGCTCCTAAACTGAGTTGGGAAGTCCTGAAATACCACAAACATCCTCTAGGTGGTATCTAGGTATTGATTTTCAGATATCTCAAATAAATGTTCTTCATGAGTATTTGAAAAGTGACAGTTTTCTTAACAAAATAACAGAGTTGGAAGGAACCTTAAAGGTCTTCTAGAACCTCCTGCTCAGGCAGAAAACCCTATACCATTTCAGACAAATTCCTTAAGTCATTTCTTCTTAAGAAGTTAGAATTACATAGATATTTATGAAAGGATGACTTTACTTTTTCTCCCTCTGTCATATTAACTTAAAGGTATTAAACATTTATACAGACTTTTTTTTTTAAAAAAAAGATCTAGATCACTTTTACAAATGTGCAAGTAATGTTAAAAATATCCGAAGCCAATACAAGAGAAGAATTTGTGATATGGCTATAATGCAGTACAGTTTTGTTCTCCCTTCCATGTTGTTGTTCTTGTCTTTCATTCTTTGCAGTAGTTTTCTGGGTTTTTTTTTTTAAGGGGGAAAAACTCTTCTAAGAACCTTGAAGTTGTAATTAGGCATATTATATATGAAATATTCTTTAGAAAGATTAAAGCCCCCTATAGCTGTAACTGATAATCAGGTTATATCTGAAGCACAAAAAATAAGGTAGATTAAAACTATTCAATCTAAGACAATCGTGTTGTAGTATTAGAGGTTCCCCCCTTTAAACATCTTAGGTAAAAAAGCACACAAACTTGTGCACACATCCTCCTTGTAGAACTCAAATGAAGTTCGCTACGTGATTAGGCTTGGGTGGAGTTTCCTAGCTGTATCACTCCCATTTCCCCAAACACAACACACACACACATCAGTATTATCCCAGATTCAGTCACTTCCTTCCTTTGCTGATTTTATTTTTAGAAGTTGAAGTCAAACACATATTTTTCATTGTAAGATTATTCTCCCTGTCTCCCTATAAAAGTCCCTCAGTTTCAAAGCTTTGTAGCTTTAGAGGGATAGAATTAAAGAATTCTAGTTAATTCTCTTTGTAAGGCAAGTAAAATAAATACACACCACACAGCTAGCTTCTTGGTCCATTTCAAAATAAAGCCTCTACTGAGTTGGCTTTGGTTTTCATTTAGCATGATAGTGAACCCAATAGTTGTGGATTGTAAACCATGATTTGTTGTTTAGTAATAGGTCTGACTCAGACTGCTGTAGCTGGAAACTATGGCATGCCTATTCCATAGAATATATAGGAATCAGGATCATGACTCGGGATATATACACTCTTCCATATACTATGTGCGAAAAATATTGAGAGTTCTTCCAGATCTTGTTGAATTACATTTTGCAGGAGGAAGACTTTGTCTCGCAAGCTTTAAATGTTAATATCTTTCCTTTCGGTCATTTCTACTACTTCTTGCAGTGGGTTCAGAATTGAAGGAGCATAAGAACAAAAGACCACCCCTAATCATAATCGTGAGTGAGTGGAGTATCAGCCCCTGGGAGACAATTCCTGCAGAAGATTTTGCACTTTTATACATATAACATAACTTTATGATCCTTACTTTCAATATGTTATAAGACTCTCTGAAGCATTTAGTCATCAAAAGTTTATCCTTGGTTCAATAGGTAGTTGTGAAGTGCTCATAAGAAACTTGATTTTGTTGTTTGTATTTTTGTTAGCGGCTGTGACAAAAATGGCTTTGTTTAGGTGCAGACTCTGTTATTAGGTGCTGAACACTTTAACAACTGTCCTTGCGTTTTAGCTTTAAGATAGTCTGTCTTTGAAAAGGAGCAGCTAGAAGTGGGACAAAGAATGAATCCTAAAATAAATAGAAGATTTAAATACTCCCCTGAATATAGGAGTGGAGCTGGTAAAGCAAATTTTGAAAGCTCCAGGGTTTTTTCCCCTCAGCGGTGGTTATGACCTTATAATGGCTACCAGCAGTAGCAAAAATTAAGCCCATTCCCCAGATTAAATGAACTTCTGGAGAATATTGAATGTGTGCAAACAGCAGATATAGGACATTTGTTTTAACAGTGCTTCAGTTAAGCTGTTTGAAGGTTGCACTTGAAAAGGAAGACAGATAAAAAGAAAAATGTCTGGAGAGAACATTTATAGTACATTTGAGTCAGGATCCTTATAAAGCTAAACTCATATACTTATATAAAAAAACTTAAACTTTCTTTTAAGTTGTAGGGATAAAGCAAAGTCTAAATTCCTTGGCCTAAAAAAAAGTAATTAGGTATAAAAGGAACAACATTCTTCACAAATAGATGGAATCTCTCTTCTACATAGCTTACCATAGCTTTATATATTTGATCATCCTAAGCAAACCATTTCGTATTTATTTTTTAAAGAACATGAGACTTTTTAAAATTAAAGTTCATCCTCTCATCCCTGGTAGCCATTTTATATGCATGGCCTTCTCATGATTAATTGGCTTCTTCACAGAGATAGGGTGGAGTCTGCCTGTTAGAGGAGGATTGTCTCTCCTGTGTTCATCAGGCAGTTCACTTCCATCCACAAATCAGTTGTGTAGCTCTGATCCCAAACTGGCCTATTCTGTACTCTGCTTTTCTGTGCTTCTCTTATGTTTGCCATTTAGTCTTCTATTGATATTGTTACTGTGTTACTGCCTAGAGTGTGTTATTATTTCTTTAGCAAGAAATAGATCTTTAGCTGATGTCTACAGAGCTTGGGCGGAACTAGCATATTTTGTAAAAAAAGTTTTAAATGTTTTTTTAAAAAATTTTTTTTGCTTATTTTGTCTATGAAGGGTGTTTTGATAGATAAGTCACAGAAAGATTGCCTTTCTGTTTGTAGCGGTATGCATTTGGTGAGAAAGACAGTAACCTCCCTCTTCTCTGAGGCGTTGTTCTTCTTTGCATTGGTGGCGCAGTGGTTAGAATGGAGTATTGCAGGCTGACTCTGCCCACTGCCAAGAGTTCAGTTCTGACTGGCTCAAGGTTATCTCAGCCTTCCATCCTTCCAAGGTCAATAAAATGAGAATCTAAGTTATTGGGGGATATATGCTCACATTGTAACCTGCTGAGAGAATGCTTTAAAGCACTATCAAGCAGTATGTAAGTCTAAGTGCTATTGCTATTTTGCTTAAATGCATCTGGAAATGGGTGCTGCAAAATTATTGACCCCCAGCTAGCAGCAGAATTTCCAACTAACTACTGTATGAGGTAGATATTATGGGTTGAACAGATCAGGAGACTGCTAATGCAATCTTTTATTTATGAAATCCACCCTGCTTGCTTCCACCCACATTTTTCCAATTATAGTGCATTGAATTGATGTGATATCACTCTTGACCATAGGCCAGTCTATTCAACAGTCTGGCTAAGAAATTTACTAACTGGTTACCTGCCAATACGTCTGGAGTCCAATTTGTAATGCAGACTGTTTCTCAATTTTTTAAAAATGATAACATTGTTAGGGGGCTTGCAACAAGGAGCCTAGGAAAACCTGCAGAATGTCTGGAGTAGATATTTCAAATAAAGATTTTTTTTAAAAAAAAACACTAATTACCTATTTATGAGGTAGCAGGGATGAAAGTGGAAAATTAATGAGTGTGATTTACCAGCATCATACTGCACCATCCCTTTGGCTGGCCAAAATATTAAAATTTGACATATCATTCTCATTACTACTACTGATTAACTTTATCATTTTGCTTTTTGATCTTGCTACAGTAATCAAAAGCAAACAATGGGATTTGTAGTTTCAGTGAAATGTCATGGGTTACGTAGTTGGAAATCAAGGCAAATCATAATTTCCAGGAGGGGACTTGATGGATCAAACAAGTGCTGCTAAGTGAACTTCTACTGTATGAGTTGAGGGTATAAGAGTCCTGTAAATTATCTATAACTTCCCAAAGCTTGTTCAAATGGTCATAATGCTTTTCTGCTTGGCAGCTCTGGAGTGCTATTATCCAGTGTGTGCAGGAGCCAACAGAAAAGTACACTAGGTTCAAGAAGGAAAGGTGCTGTCTCCTCAAGAAGAGGGCTGGGGTGGAGAGACCTTTGTTGCTCCCTGCAGGTCTTCTGCTGTTAGTTCTCCATGGATTGGAGAATAGAACCAAAGAAGCCATTTCTCAACATTCCTCCTGCCAACCCATCAGGAGAGACTTCCTTCTTCCTTCTTGCTTTTGTTGCCACGAATCGCAAGGAAGTGAGTTTTCTACTAAGAGTGCTTTGATGCATCAGAAAACTGTCACCAGCGGAGCTGTTCCCCCACCCACAGCAAAACCACACTCCCATGTTATCTTACTAATTGTTAATAATTTATAATAATAATAATTTTTATTTCTATCCCGCCCTTATCCCGAAGGACCCAGGGCGGCTTACAGGCATAATAAAATCACAAATCACATAAACACTAACAACATATTAAAAATATTAAAAATATTAAACAAGCCTGAATATAAAT
>JANHFO010002262.1:107353-119646 GCA_032468095.1 Pareas carinatus | reverse complement strand
TCCTTCCGAGGTCGGTCAAATGAGGACCCAGATTGTTGGGGGCAGTATGCTGATTTCTGTAAACCACTTAGAGAGGGATATAAAGCACTGAAATGGTATATAAGTCTAACTGCTATTGCTATTGCTATAGGTCCCCAGAATTAGGCAGCTTTGACCACTTCATGACCGCGCATCGCTGATGCTTCGAGTACTGCCTCGCAGACTCCTAATCACTTTTTCAATCTTCTAAGTGCAGAATATCCACTTCTGTTGTCCTAATAATTTCCAAACTACTGGTGTATAACAATAGTTTTCTTTAGAATATGCTTTTAGAAGAATTACAAAATTGCAACAGCGATGTAATGTTTGTGATGCTTGTGATGCTAATGCTGTACTCCCACCCCCTTTCATACCCACAGAAAATGGCTTCATTGGCTATTCAGAGGAGCTTCTGTTGAACAACACACTGCCAGACTACAGCTCAGGGGAGTCTTTCTTCACTGTGTTTGGTGTCTTCTTTCCAGCTGCCACAGGTACCATGGAATTTGATGGGAGCCTTAGAGGATGCACCACTAGACTTGGGAAGAATGTGAATATGGCCATCTACTTTAGTGTTCCCCATCTTACAATGAAGAAAGAATTCATTTAGGAACTTCTCAAAGGTGCTGAGGGCAATAACTATGCTTGTATAATATCTACTTCTCAAAGAACAGAATGTTCTGGAGAAAGCTGGAACGTTCTGCCCTTCTTCAGAACCTGCAGCAGTCCAACCATTTCGGAGGTGGTCCAACAGCTAAGGGACAATAAGTAATTGACTAAACCCACAATCTTCTTTTCTACTTTCTGGGTCTGAAATAATTGAAACTCTTCCAACGGCGTCTAACCAGATAATCTCACCACAACCTACATTGATTTTGTAATAATATCCCACCTAATTTGGGTCAGATATGAGGATTAAGTGTTTCCACCACATTTATCCAATAGGGGTGCATTCAATCTGAACTCTGAGAGTTATTTGGTTGTACTTTCCTCAAGATTTACTGCACATCCACTGTAGCCATTTGATTCAATGCCCAGATTCCTCAGCTAATAGTGGGCATTACAGGCTTCCCATAACCACAGAGGGCTCTCAGGAGTTCTAAAATTAGTGCTCCTTCTTCTGCTTGTGTATGCTAAATCAATCAATCAATCAATCAATCAAACAAACAAACAAACAAACAAACAAACAAACAAACAAACAAACAAACAAACAAGCAGATAAATCGCTCCTTCTTATCTTGTGGTTTTTGCAAGGGTCTCAACAGAATTGGAATGTATTAAACCTGGAAAATCTCCCCGAGCATTCAAGAATAATTTAAGTCTCAAGCTGATTCCCTCATCCTTGCAAGAGAGATCAAGTCTGGCCTTCTCTCTTCAGGAAATGGGACTGTATACCTTCTCTAACTCGTGGAGCTAGGCTAACAAGAGATGAGAAATATAGTCCTTTACATCCTGGCTATCAAAGCCCGTATCCAGAAGCATAGCCTCTCTCAGCTGAAAGAAGAGCTCAGAGCATCTCACAGTGAAGTTGTGTGGTCATTTAGTTTTTAGAAGTAGACACAAGAAGGGTCAGTTACTTAAAAAAAAACACAGCAGGAATGTTTTCCCATGAATCTCTTGAAAGCTTTGTGCAACCCTCTTGTATTGCTCAGAAGTTATTTTTTTCTAAATATTAGTTATCCTCTTTTAAGCTTACAAATAGGAAAAGATACACATGCAAATCTTCTCCAGTTGTTTAAAGAAGAGGGGGAAAGCATGTACTGTCTCCCTAGGTATGGGAGATAACAGTTTTGCCAAATGCAAGGTAAACCTTTGCTTTCTGGAGGCTGAACAAGAATATAAAAACTATTAAGTCTGTCCAAGCATCACAGTATCAATTAGATGAGAGCTAAGAAAGTGCTTTTTTCCAAGGGACTAGCATCAGTTATAGGAACGCTCTTTTCTCAGTGCTATTTATACATGAATTATTTTGCTATGCTCTCTTCAGATGTTCAGATTGTGTCTAGTAAACAGCTCCCTCTGGGCAAAGTATCTGAACACCGAGAGAGCCTCACATGTAAGTACGGGTAGTCCTCAACTTACAATAGTTCACTTCCTCACCATTCAAAGTTTCAATTGCACTGAAAAAAGTGACTTATGACCATTTTCACACTTATGACCATTTTTACATGGTCACGTGATTTATATTTGAATGCCTGACAACGGACTCATATTTATGACAGCTGACGTGTCCCTTCTGGGGTCATGT
Source organism: Pareas carinatus (assembly GCA_032468095.1). NCBI lineage: Eukaryota > Metazoa > Chordata > Lepidosauria > Squamata > Pareidae > Pareas > Pareas carinatus. Next base: position 117,380 of record JANHFO010002262.1, on the reverse strand, counting down.
GATCCGTTTTTGCAATCTTCTGATAAGCAAAGTCAATGGAGAAACCAGATTCACTTAACAACTGTATTTCTACTTTAATAACTGCAGTGATTCACTTAACAAATGTGGTAAGGCAAGTCGTAAAATGGGGCAAAACTCACTTTCTCATTTAGCAACATAAATTGTGGCCTAACTGTGGTTGTGAGGACTACCTGTATATGTATGTATGTAATATTCCGTCATAGTACAGGCAGCCCTTGTTTAGCAGTCCCGAATGGGAGTGACAATTGATGGTTAAGCAAAGTGGTCATTAATGAAATTGTGACTGTGTTTACAATCCTATTCCAGCTTTGCTTTACAGACCTGTGTAGGTCATAAATGCAAGGACAGAGTGCAGAATCCAAACATTCACTGTCTGTGGTTGTCACTGAATGAGGACTACCTTTATTCAACTTAATATGCTTTAAACTGCCTCTCATTCTTTCATTATATTCAGGTTGAACCTTCGAAGTTTTTTTTAAAAAAACCACCCTTCCCGCTGAGTCTCTGTGATGTGGCATATGAAACAAAAATTTCTAGAAGAGATAGTAGTTTTAAGAACATTATTACATCGGGGTTTTCCCCCTTTTTTCTTTATACCAGGTGTATTCAGTGCTGCCGCACAGCTGCTCCCTATTTAGATAGGCAAGTGTAGATTAAAATTATTTATAAGTGCTGCAATAAAAATTAAATATGTTCTTAAATGAATATTTATTCTTGCTAACATTTGACAAGTAGGAAAGCAATTGATATAATACTTGATGCTAACTGATATAATTTATTTCAGAAGTACTAATAATTTATTGCTCATTAGTAGTGGTAAAAATAGTGGCAAAACAAAATCACTCTTGCAGTAGACGTTATTAACTCTGTCATTCGTTTAATAGCTACAAAAACTTTTTTTGTCCTTCAAGTACATTTAGTGTATATTCAAGATGGTTGTGTCTTACAGTAATAGCCTGGGGAAATTAATGTTTTTATCACATTTTATTTGGGTTCAAATAATTTATACTATTCTGGGTATAAATTATATAAATCTGCACAGAAAACATTACTTTTGATTTCTTATAATCTGATATTCTACAAGAGTCCAGACCCTGGATACTTCTGTATTCTGTGTAAACTGGAGAAATAGCAAAAGTTAAAAATAAAGCAGTCAAACAAAATCATCTTACTTGAACTTCTCAGCTTAAGCCTCACTTAACCAACGAAAGCCACCAACCAAGCCTTGTGACTCCTATTTATAATTCTAGACAAACATCAGAAACAGAGTTATCCAATCTAATACAAAAAGATTCTTGCAATCTCTTCTCATCCACACAATGTTTGCCTCCATCTGGCTTCTTTTTAATTAATAAGAAAACTAAAGAGAAGCTTGCTAAACCAGACCATTAGCAAGCTTCTTTCTGCTAATCAGACCATATTCCAGCATTTTGTGTCATGCAAGGGCAAACTAAAGGAATTTGATAAGCTCGCAAACCTAGATTTGCACTAGATGCAATCAGTTTAAGATTCAGAATATAGGCATACCTAGCGCTTCTATAAAATTATCCTATCCCCTTTTAAAAGTATCCAAATTACCTTTTACTACTTTGACTGCTGCCTGAAATTCCGCAACATAATCTTGAGCTGCGTAAGAAATATTTTGTTTTCTAACTCTTTAATCTCCTGCATGTATTTTCTTTCTCCATCAAGCTCTTTCCTTCCCTTAGATTCCTGCTCCTATACTAGCTCCAGCATATTCTGTCAGGCTGTTAGTAGAAAGTCAGGTTCCTCATCCAAGTATTTGCTCTATCTTTTGTTGAGTACAGATTGTTTCTGTTTGTTGATTTTGGCACCTCTAACCACACTAGAAGGGGGTGCGATGACTCAGTGGATAAAGATACTAAGCTTGTCAATCAGAAGGTCAGCAGTTCGAATCCCTAGCACCGCATAATGGAGTGAGCACCCATTACTCACCTCAGCTTCTGTCAACCTAGCATTTCTAAAGTATGTAAAAATGCAAGTAGAAAAATAGGGACCACTTCGGTGGGAATGTAACAGCGCTCCGTGCACCTTAGACATTTAGACATGCCGGCCATATGACCATGGGGATCTCTTTGGACAGCGCTACCTCTTCGGCTTAGAAATGGGGATGAGCACTGCCCCCTAGAGTTGGCTACGAATAGCACACATGTTAGGGGGGAACCTTTACCTTTTTAACCACACCAGAATTGCAAGATCCAATCTGTGTCAGTCACTGGAACCAGAGGTTTAGTTTTCCAAGTTTTCAGACTTGTGCTGAATGTCTGCCATTCTGATAGAGAGTTTCCCAGAGGATGGGCTCCAGAACGAGTCCGAAACCTTGGAAGACTAAACCCCGGCAAATGACCCAGATTGGATCCTGAAACCTTATCCTCGGACACACATGTACATTTGCCTTCATTCATCACGCTAGAATTGTTGGGTAAAATGGAGCAGTTTAGATGGCCATTTAACCAAGCTGTTTTTGATTGTAACACTCTCCCCGTGTTGTTTTGTTTTATGAAAGCTCACTTTACAGTTTCTTTTTTAGTCTATCAGTTTGAACTAAAAATGTAACAATATTTTTAAAAAGCTAACCAATCTTGTGCTGGTTTGCAAATTGGAAACGGCCCCCAAAAGTTCCATATCAGTTGGGCTTTCTGACCTGTGAAACTACCCTTTATTGAAAATATAGCATAAGAACACCACTAGCAGCAGAAATGGAAGAGAAAGACCATAATTAGCAATGGCTGCCTATAGTTAAATATTGGCTTAAAATGCTATGTGTGGTGGATAGCCTTAGTGGCAATTTTCTCCGCAGAGCCCAGAATACAATTGTGTGCTTGTAGTCTTGATTTACCATTCAATATTGAGATAAGTGGTACATGTTTACATAGGTATTAAACCTATCAGTGGTCAAATCGCCTTCCTTATCCTCTTGCCTTATTTTTTCTGTAGAATCTTTTTCTTTTCTAGCTGCTTTTAAGATCAAATTGTCCTGCCTTTCTTGCACCATTGAGTAAAAACATTTCAGACGTATGGCCTTGTGAGTTTTTCTTACAGCAGTGACCCCCAACCATTTGAGCATCAGGGACCGGTTCCATGGAGAAAGGTTTTTCCATGGACCGGAGGGGGGCGTGGCTTTGCATGTTGCCTGCATCCCACCAATGGGGCTTGGCTTGTTTCTGAGGACCGGTTGCTAGCATGCCGTGGACCAGTGCTGGTCCACAGACCGGGGGTTGGGAACCTCTGTCTTACAGGGCTATCTTATAAAAACTGAGCATAAAACAAAATATTGTTTACCCCCTAATGCACATTACAATGTATTTTAGTAGATATCAAGACAGTTGTTTCTGCGGTGGTTAAAGTTAGAAGGAATTCAAACTGATTAGAAGTGTTAGATGAACCAGTTTGATGTGGTGGTTAAGCACAAGGCTATAAACTGAGAAACTGTGAGTTCTAGTTTGTGCCTTCAACACAAATCCAGCTGTGTGATCTTGAGGCGGTCTTCTCTTAGCTCCAGGAAGAAGGAAACAAGGACAAAGCGCTCTGAAAACTGCAAGGACTTGTTCAGGCAGTCCCCAGGAGTAGTTTATCTTAGTTTAGTTCACTTTATTGTCACTGCACCTGGTACAATGAAATTAAATACCATCTTCAGAATACATTTACATTGAAAACTATAAAAATAAAACATAAAACAAAAACACACATCCTTCACATTCTGTCCCAGTCCCAGACTCAAAGGCAGAATAATAATAATGGCAGAGAGTAAGGCTAGGATCATTGAAATCTACTAAAGAATATGCAGTGGCCAAAGAGAGGATAAAGAGAGAGAGTGCAAATGTTTTGATTTCAGCATCCACCAGATAACTGGTAGTCAACAAATGATTTCCTTTTTTTAAGGGCCTATAATGAATGTAAAAGATGCAAGGGGTGAAGGTTACTCCATTGTTCATAAGCAAAGGACACAAACTAATCTTTAAAAAAAAGAAAGAATATATAGGGCAGTGTCAGGAGCCATACCTACGTTGGTATTATTTTTAGCAGCTTCTTCCACTAACAAAGTTCTGAAATCTGTGCTTTATCACATGCTTGCTGCTCAGCAAAAACATTTTAGGGTGGTGATTTTGTTCCTGTAGTTTGTTGCCTGCTTCTTTGTCTCTTTTTGTTTGAGAAAAAAAATAAACATAGATTTTCTCTTATGCTCTGGGAGGGAGAATGCACCTTGTGTACAGATAGTCCTCGACTTACAACAGTCCTCAACTTACAACACTTCATTTAGTGACTATTCAAAGTTACAATGGCACTGAAACAAGTGACTTATGATCATTTTTCACACTTGCAACTATTGCAGCAACCCCCTGGTCATGTGATCAAAATTGGGATGCTTGACAACTGACTCGTATTTATGACAGATGCAGGGTCCCAGCATCATGTGATCCCCTTTTGCAGCCTTATGACAAGCCAAGTCGATGGGGAAGACAGATTCCCTTAACAACCATGATGCTAACTTAACAACTGGAGTGATTTACTTAACAACTGTGGCACGAAAGGTCATAATATGGGGCAAGATTCACTGATCAAATGTTTCACTTAGCAACAGAAATGTTCAGCTCGTAAGTCGAGGGCAAAAGAGCCACTTTCTATAAAAAATGAATGAGAGTTTAAATTTGGTGTGTGATAGAAGCAGTTTGATCTCTGGCTGCCCAGACCAAGCTCTTTCCAGCCCTCGTTGCCCTGTTCCAGAATTCAAGGTGATGATTTGGTCTCATTGATGCTAATCCATAGTACTGAACTAAGTCACTCCTTGCGCCAGAGGTGTTAAACTAGGCTTGGGATTTCTTTGAAGGGAAATAATTGCTCCATTATGAATTGAAGTGCTTGTCTTATGTTTTTTTCCTGAATACCTCTGTACTTTGTATGTTTGTTTGCTATGTGTCTCAGTAAGTCAAGGATAATGATTTAATGGTATTATATAGTTATGTAAGCAAGACCATCACACAAAACAGTTTCTTTCTTAGAAATTGGTATTTAAAACACTTCAGAGGAAGCCTCTGGCTTTCTTCCCAAATATTTTGTTATGTGATAGTTAAGAACTGACCTTTTATCACCCAAGTAATACAACTGTGAAATGAGTTACTGTATATGCAGACTTGTGAGTCTAGGATATGTTGATTTTACAGTTAGATCAGTTAGGTGATTTTAAAATTGTTAAGCTGTTTTGGATGTATATAAATATTTGCCATATACTTATTTTGTGAACTGGAATAAATTCCTCTGTCTGATGATTTTTGACTTGCGCAGCAATCCTAAGCATGATTACTCAGAAAGAAGGCCCACTGAATTATGTGCTCTGTATAAATATGAATGGTACTGTGACCCATAAACCCATAACTGATATTCATTATAGGGGGCCTTAACTGTTTCAACAGAGCATGAATGTAGAAAGCATCAAGCAATTGTGAATGATCTCCTGGTTGGAACTAGAGTGAATTAAAAGAACGGAAAAGCACTATTTGGCCAAAGATAGGCCTAACTGATTGATGGCTCATAAGTAGATGTTGGATATTGATCCTATTAATTGACTTGGGTCTGCAAGTATGGTTCAATAGTCTTTTAACAAAGATAAAACTGCATTGGAGTTGCTGAATAATTATTTCCGTTTCCTGTTAAATATGTGAGTGGGACTTCGCAAACAGTTGCAATTTAATGCTTTTATAATTAATTTATTTATTTGTATAAAGAGCTACCTTATCCAAAAGGTAAGGAGTGGGCCACAGTCCTCAGACATTAAGACTTATTGTTTAAAAAAGCAGGGAACAAAAGTTTCCTGTGAAAGTGTCAGAATCTCTCATGTATTGGAAGATAACCGCTCATGTAATGGAGAGCCTAGTTGAAAGATCTGTCAAGTTCAATGTTAGCAGGCATTTGAAAAGGGACTGTTTTCAAGTGATAGTTTTCAGATAAGCTGTTTTTGTCCAAATCCGTGCCTTTCTTCTAGTACATTGTCCAATTTAGAACAAAGAATCTCTTTGTGGGTATGTGGTTAGCATTCTGTTGCCAGTGGATACCTAGTTGCTTAATCACAAAGCTGTATACATGGCACCGATATCAGTATGTGCACCGGGGTTGGTTTTCTTTTTCTTTTTTCTTTTTAAAAAAGGTCATCATCTTACAGGCCTCTAACACTGTTGTGTTTATTTTGTGTGTGTTCAAATTGCAGGAGTGATGGCTGGCTTCAATATGAGTGGGGATCTCAAGAAACCTGCAACGAGTATCCCTCTAGGATCTTTATCTGCCATTGGCATTTCGTAAGTCCTTACAAATAAAGAGAAACACTTCCTTGAAAAACCTGATTTCTCCTCAGACTAACTTTCTGCTCCTCTCTGTTCTGCAGTCAATCCATTTCCTATTATAATAACTTCTCCTTGTTTTTTCTCTTCTGTATTGAAGTTTTCTGGCTTTCAGCTGTTTATCCCTGATCACTTTCTGCCCCGGTAACATTGCAAAGAGATAAATTAGTTAATATCCTCCCATCTTTTTCACTTTCCCAAATTCAGGAAACATACACCCTTCCAGAATGACTTTAGGACTGATAAATAAAAAATAACAAATAAATAACTCTCCTATCTCATGAGTGACATGAAAGGTGTGAGCTCTTTTTTCCCTATGCTCCCTACAAATCCTTAGATACATTTTACAGCAGATTGATTTTTTAGGAAGAATCCTTAAATAAAGCAAGCCCATTACCTCTGGATTCATCATTAATTCATTAGATTTGTTTGCTGCCCATCTCGCCACAAAGTAAACGAAATAACTTGATGTCTATATGATATTTTCTCATTTTCATTTATAGTTTTCAGCTGCAGTCATTGAATGTGAGACAGGACTTAAAGACTTGACTACATTCCTTGCTGCATAGCTACTCCCTGACACATTAGTTAAACATCAGGATCTAATATTTTTCAGGCTTACAGAAGTTAGATCCAACTGCTGAATGGTATGCTATGTGTGAGCATGTAAAGAAGATTATCAGCCTTAATCCTATTATATTCGTAAGCCAGAGCATGGCTTCAGAAGAATTTCAACAACAAAAAGGAAAGGAATTGTAGGAATCCCCCTCATTATATGGGGTCACCTCTCTCCTTTAAACTTTTTAGTTACTTACATTTTAAAATAAGGATTTGACTCCATCATCATTTACCGATGTTGCAAAATGTGTAACATTGGCCTGAATACCTTCCAATAAAGGATAATATTTGTAGTTCAGGGTTGAAATAAGGGACCCTTGATGTTCTCTTAGCTTGGTTGTTTTCCTGCAGACGTTTCATTATCCGAACTAGGTAACATCATCAGTACTAGTCTGATATATATATACATGAATATTTTCTTTTTTTAGTGTTCTCTCATTCTTGTTCCTTTTCCCTTCCTCATTCTTTCTTTAGTTGTTTTTAATACTCCAATTTTTATATTGCATCTTTGAAGGGGCATATCATGCCTATTGTTTAGAGTGCTCAGCTGAGCTTCTGGTATATACATGATGGTAATGAATGTCTCTTTCACAATAATCTGAATAAAAGATAACTACAAATAGCTTCCTTAATTGTTTGATTTTGATTTAATTGTTTTGAGGAACCTTGTTGTTTTCAAAAATGTATAAGAATTATTAATCACATTATTAGGATTCAATTTAATTTGAATTCAATTCCTAGGCATCATTTTTGTTATAGCCATGAAAAAAACTATAATAAATATAACTCATAAAATTATGAAATGTTTTAGCAATGTATCCTTAGTTCTAAGCAAATAGATCCAGACTGATAAATTGAGGATCTGTTCTAGGAGTTAGATTTGAATGATAGAGGAACAATTGATGTTCCTACACCTACCCATTAAAAAGTAGTTTGAGCCCTTTTCCTCAATGAAACTACTTCGTACAATACCTTGGTACTCATCATTAATTGGTTCTGGGAGGAGCAACGATTACTAAAAACAATGAGTGCAAAACAAATTATGTGACTTACCATGTAACCATTTCTTTCAGCCAGGAAGAACTTCCTGTCTGCCCCTTTTCTATGTCAGCAACCTTCCCAGCATGGGCAACTTCCTGTCTGTTCTCTGCAATTGTCCCCCTTTTCCTACCACAGCATGTTGAATACCAAGCAAACAACGAGTACCAGGCCAATATTTTTACATCAAAATGCATAGAATATCAAATTCTATGAGTTTTGAAGCAGTTGAGTACCGTGGTACCACTGTAACATCAATGACTCCCCAACCATCGAAATTTAGGTACCAGAACTATGTTAGAACACATAAAGTTACAGTTATGTTTGGAACAGAATTTCCAGTTGTGGATCTGCCATTTCATAGGTGGGCCCTCTCTTTCCATTCTTGCAGCGTGAGATGGAAATCATGTTCCTCTACCATTTGCATTGTATCTGTTTCAGTTGCATCCTCAACACGCAGTGTTTTTCAATCTTGGCTACTTTAAGATCTGTGGACCTCAACTCCCAGAATTCCCCAGCCAGCCCATGTGCCTGGGGAATTCTAGGAGTTGAAGTTCATACATCTTAAAGCAGCCAAGATTGAGAAACACTGTGGTATTGTACCTAAAATGATTAAAATACTCTCAGAGCAAAAAAAAACCCCCTACAGTTTACTGAAGTAGCTTATATTGTTAAGGAAGTTATCTTTTAAACAAAGCTGTTATTTTTTATTTCCTTGCAGGTGGTTTTTATACATTGTTTTTGTTTTTTTACTGGGAGCTATTTGTACCCGAGACTCACTCCGCTATAATTTTATGATAGCAGAAAAGGTAACTTTGAATACATAAGGCAAATCTTTTCATTCTGAATTAAATTATGTGGTTTCTTGATGAAGAGCAATAATGTTTATCTATTGGCCAAACTGAATCTCAGAATTACCTTTAAGTAGTACGACATCCTCTCTCCTATAGCCTCATGGACATGTTCCAAAGTTGTTCCTATGGTTAGGAGAGAGTCTCTAGGGCAGTGATGGCTAACCTTTTAGGCACCGATTGCCCAGACGAGTCGCAGCTAATAAGTCACGGCTTGTGATGTCATTGCCCGGTGCCGTTACTCCCTTCTGAGCATGCTCAGCACTGAGGCAATGCTGAGGCAACTTGGCTCGAGTGCCAACAGAGAGGGCTCTTCGTTACAGCTGTGGCACGCGTGCCATAGGTTAGCCATATGCTCTAGGGCATATTTTGTGAGTAAAAGAGCCAGAAAGAGAGAAGGAAACAAAAAGAAATAGTTACAGAAGCATGATTTATTCATACAACTTTAGATTTCATGCTGTGTCTGGAGCACATCATCATGATTTTATTTTACAGTTTGTGAATACATTTTTCCTGCTCTTGATCTCATTTCACACCTTAGTTTTCTTTATGCATACAGTAATCTTGGTGCATTTATCATGTATAAAAACAAAGTCCCATGAGTTTTTTCAAATGTTTGTCCATCAATCCCAAATAAAACCCTCTGGTCTCAATTATATATAGTATTTATCTTTAAAGCTCCCTGAATCTCAGTGTATGTGGCCAAATCCAGAATGTTTTAGCTTTTCCCCATATCCACCAAACATGATCAAATTTCTCTTCTTGTTGTTCACATTTCCAATATAACTTTGAAATGCATTGATATATTCTAGACAATTTCTTTGATGATATATACCAATGATACATCATTTTATAAAACTTCTCTTTAAGAATATAGCATAATGTAAATCTCAATCCTTTCAGCTACTTATTTTCCCATTGTTTCATCTGCATATTACAACCAAGATTTTTAGCTAAACAGGAGAATTAAGCTTGCAGAGTGTTAATATATAGTATAGTAGCTTGCCCTGTTAGACTTGGTTGGGGTGGAGTTCTTTCTTGATAATAACTTAGAATGCTAAGTTTGTTTGTTTATTTAGTGCTTTTTCCTGCTTATCTGACTGTTGGTTACTAGAGAGGATGTTTTCCAGGTATTTCTTTTCTTGA
>JANHFO010002262.1:43229-62532 GCA_032468095.1 Pareas carinatus | reverse complement strand
AATTGTTCTGTCAAGAAATTCCTCCTTAATTCTAGGATGGTTCTCTCCTTGATTAGTTTCCATCCATTGCTTCTTGCCCTACCTTCAGGTTCCTTGAAGAATAGTTTGATTTCCTCTTCTTTGTGGCAACCCCTGAGTATTGGAACTCTTCTATCATGTCTCCCCAATCCTTCCTTTCATTAAACTAGACATACCCAATTCCAGCAACCATTCTTTATATGTTTTAGCCTCCAGTTCCCAAATCATCATTGTTGTAGGTTGGGCAAAGGTTTGGTGGCCTTGAGTTTATATTTTATATCTCATGGCAAGTTTAGATTGCAAGAATGGCAGTATTGATGAAAATGGATGGAGCTGCGACACCTATTTGGGGGCAAGATTTTTCATTTTTTTCATTTTTCTTAATTGTTTTTCTATAATTCATATAAAAGTTTCTTTGGGTTGTCTGCTTTAACTACTAAACAATGGTAGACTACCACCTAGAATTAACAGCATGGTTAAGAAAGACCACAAAGAATAGGGCTGGGTTCTTTTCAAGATTCTGCTCTAGAACATTGCTCTATTTTGAAAATGGATTGGATGAAACTGAATAGCCTGACATTAAATCTGGACAAGACAAATGTGTTGCTGTTCAGTAGAGATTCAGTATGTGCTAGATGGGTCTGCATTTCTTCTTCTAGAGTAAACCCACTGTCTAAAATGTTCCTTAATCCTCCATATTGCAGATTTCCAAGCTGCAATTGGTGGTGCGAAACAGTTTTATTTCATTATTGCCTCTACTCTATTGCCAGTTGTAGTCATTCCTGGGTTGGTCAACTATGGTCATATTTACCTAGTCTGATTTAGATCAAAGTTAGTTTGCTATAATCTTCTTGTTGCAGAGTATTTCTTTAAGACAGTCCTGAACGTCAATGGATATAAAATGGACTGGGTAAGATGGAATATATACTGAGTAAACTAAACTGGGGAAAATTTGTAATTATCAGGTAAACAAAACCAATCTTTCTCCCAATAGTTGCTGGAAAATACTCAACTTTCTCAATGTAGATGTCAAAATTAAATAAATCTATAATGCATAACAGATTACTTTTTTCATATGTGAAAAGGTTACTGTTTTGTTTTTTTATTTTGTTGATTTAGGGTGTAAAGCCCTAGATTTTGAAACCTTCACTGGGAATAATTAAAAAAACACCAATATATACCTCATATCTGCTCCCTTTCCTCTTTCCTTTCTGTCTCTTTTATGCTTTTCAAAATGGAGCATAAAATTATCAGGAATAAGTCTGCCAAGTAACACAGCTTGGCAAGCATCATGTCTTTTTAAATTTGTGTTCCTACAGCTGCTCTTTTCTATGGAATAGTTGCTTTTTCTTTTATCTATTTTCCACTATTTGTGTGACAAAAATTCTGTCAGGACTTGAAGAGGCTTTCAACAAAGTATTTTGAAGGTTTTTCTGCCTGCAGTTACTCAACACACTTGTCAAATAATTCAAATCCATATCTCTCACATTTTTACAGTTGTAGCTTGGCAACCTTCACTGTAAAATTAGGAGTGCATAGCTTGCTGAGTTCAGAGAAATAGTTTCTTTTCACATACATTAAGGTCACATATAAGCAAATGGTTTCCACTAGGGCAGTGATGACTAACCTTTTAGACACCAAGTGCCCGAACAAGTTGCAGCTAATGAGTCGTGGCTCATGACATCATCGCTCCTCTCTTTCTGAGCATACGCATGGCCCCATGACATCATCGCCTCATGCCGGTACTTCTTTCTGACCATGCTCAGCTCTGGGGCGATGCCAGGATGACTTGGTTTGCATGCCAGCAGAGAGGACTTTGCGTGCCTGCTGCTGAATATGTGCCATAGGTTCACCATCACTGCACTAGACTATTGCGTCCCATTAAATGAGATTGTTAAGATAATGCAGAACATATTAGTCCTGCACTGGCTCAAAATGGATAAAGTTATAATAACAATGCCAGCTTTGTTCAGCTCATGAGAATGTTTTGCCAGCATTGCTTGGCACAAATCTGACATGTGGGGCAAAGCTAATCTGAAGGTGTGTTGCTCTGGGTTTATTAATTTCTGCCAGCTTTCTTTAAGCTGATTTGCTGAATATTTCCATTTTTGCACTTAGAAGAAGAAAAGCAAGTAATGTAGAAAGTCATATTGCAGTCTGCAACATGGAGCCCACACATCCACCAAAATACTGGCTGGATCTCTGCAGCCCTCATAAAACAAAATATTAAAATATTGATAAATCATGACAGGTCACTGAAATCATTTTAGATTTTAAGATTTGGATTATGCATTTGAACCAATGAATGAGTGCATGGAATTCTCTGTAAGTGAGGATTACCTTAATAGAAAGAAAAAAACACTATTATTTTATTCTTAGGGTAATGTCACATATCACAATGAGCCAGTAACAAACATGATGTGTGAAACAGACTATTGATCTTATTCTGCCTGATATCCTGATTATTTTAACTCTGTTTATGTGTGCTTTGTTTGCAAATCATTAATTATGTGAAACTTTAATTCAGCAAAACAATCCTAAAATGTGTAGCACACAGAGGTTTACTCAGATGTTAATCTCACTTGGGCTGGATGCATTACTGTATTGAAACAGAGCAATAAGAATTTCCCAACATAAATTACAACATTAACAAGGCACAATGTGTCTGGTTCTTCCTCTTAACCCCTCTGCATTCCTATGCCAATATATTTGTAGTATTTCATAGCAATTATTTTACTTGCACCTGTTTCAAGCTTAAAGTTTCCTAGTAACACTTTGAACCATTGCTTCTTTCCCAAGTGATAACATTTTTGTCAAATTAGAAGTCTGGGAAATTAACTAGCCTCTTATTATATTTGCGCAAATGAATAAACTTTGAGAGATTCTGCCACAGTATGCAGGTTGAATATCTAATTTCTTTTTGCTATGTTTCATTTATGAAAGATATTCATCAGTTAAGCAGAAACTTCAACACAGAGAGAAGAATTTCCAGTTCTGATATGGAGCATATGACAATTCTGAACATATCCAATAGAAATGAGAAGGAAATATTTCAAACTTCAAGAGACATCAGCAATTCTCAAGGTCCACATTCTACATCTGACGTCTCTAGCCTTGAAATGCCAACCAATGAAGAAAAAATACTACAGATGAGTAGTAGTTCTCAAGGTCAACAGTCTACATCTGCTGTCTCAAACCTTGAAATGTCCACCAATGAGAAGAAGATACTACAAACTCTCAGAGAGAGCAACAGTTCTCAAGGTCCACAGTCTACATCTGCTGTCTCAAACCTTGAAATGTCCACCAGTGAGAAGAAGATACTACAAACTCTCAGAGAGAGCAGCAGCTCTCAAGGTCCACAGTCTACATCTGCTGTCTCAAACATTGAAATGTCCACCAATGAGAAGAAGATACTACGAACTCTCAGAGACAGCAGAAGTTCTCAAAATCTAAATTCTGTGTCCACAATAGCTAACCTTGAAATATCCACCAATGTGGAAAAGATACTACAAACTCTTATAGACAGCAGCAGTTCTCAAGATCCACATTCTATATCTGCAGTCTCTAGGCTTGAAATGTCCACCAATGGGAAAAAGATACTACAAACTTCCAGAGACATCAACAGTTCTCAAGGTCCACATTCTACATCTGCTGTCTCAAACTTTGAAATGTCCACCAACAGAGAGAAGATACTACAAACTCTCAGAGACATCAGCGGTTCTCAAGGTCCACATTCTACATCTGCAGTCTCTAATCTTTTAATGTCCACCAATGGAAAGAAGATACTACGAACTCTCAGAGACATCAGCGATTCTCAAAATCTACATTCTGTGTCCACAATAGCTAATCCTGAAGTGTCCACCACTGAGGAGAAGATACTACAACCTCTCAGACACACCAGCAGTTCTCAAGGTCCACATTCTACATCTGCTGTCTCGAACCTTGAAATGTCCACCAACGGGGAGAAGATACTACAACCTCTCAGACACACCAGCAGTTCTCAAGGTCCACATTCTACACCTGCTGTCTCGAACCTTGAAATGTCCACCAACGGGGAGAAGATACTACAACCTCTCAGACACACCAGCAGTTTTCAAGGTCCACATTCTATATCTGCAGTCTCTAATCTTATAATATCCACCAATGGAAAGAAGATACTACAAACTCTCAGAGACATCAGTGGTTCTCAAAATCTACATTCTATATCCACAATAGCTAACCCTGAAATGTCTACTAACGAAGAGAAGATACTACAAACTCTTAGAGAGAGCAGCAGTTCTCAAGGTCCACATTATGTATCCACCATCTCTAGTCTTGAAATGTCTGACTCTTCAGGTTCCAGGGATTCTTCTGATGTGGCTGTGACTGCAGATCCCCAACAAATGGATCTGTCAGCACAAAGCACTGATGAAACTAAAGCAACAGATAGAAATTCTCAGTCTCCTTCAGCAACTACAGGTAAAGGAGAAGGATCTCACATGTGACCAAGATTTCAGAGTAACCTTTTTATTCATGTAAGCCAAATGTTCTAGAGCAGTGGTTCCCAAACTTTTTCAGTCCACCGTCCCCTTAGTGCTACAGACTCATCTTCAGTGCCCCCCACTCCCAGCCCCTATAAATAGCATTATTCGCAATAGCGGTTTGCACAACTCACTAAGGAAGATAGTAATAGTAAAATTCAAAACTGTAACAATTAATTGCACATTTATTCAAAATTCAACTTAAAAATTATTAAATTATTAAAGTTAGTTTAATCATGACAAAATAATTGAAGCTTATCTAAGTATTACACATTTTAGTATATTTCTTCCTGCTTAGGAGATAGAGTGAGACAGAGAGAGACAGAGAGAATGAGAGACAGACACACACACACACACACACACACACAATGAGAGACACATAGACACAGACACGTTGAGCACTGGATGCTCCCGCTCTGAGTGCTTCGGGCACTCATGCTGAGCTCTGGATGCTCCCATTGGGTGGGCTGAGTTCTGGGTGCTCTGCGTGTCCCAGACCGGCAAGCGTCCAGTCGGCCCCTCCTGGGAGACCCCTCACCTTCTGCACAGCGCCCCTTGTCTCTTAGAGTCCCCCTGCCGCCCACTGCCCCCTTCTGGCATCTTAGCGCCCCCCTGCCACTCCCCTGGCCTCCTAGCACCCTCCTAAGCCATCCCACCGCGCCCCAGGGTATGGTACCACCCACTTTGGGAGCCACTGTTCTTGAGGAATAGAAAAAAGTAAAGAGAAAAGGGAAAATAAGTCATCACTAGGCAAGCAAGCTATTCTGAGCAGGGGGGTAGGAGCAGAATTTATATATTACTGCAAAGAGGTTTTACAAGCTGACAAAGCAAGGAAGGGGGTCTCAGAACTTCTTTGCTGACTATAAAAAAGCATGTTGCCTAGCGACTGCCTGCTAAGGCCCCTAGTCTGGGCCATAAGGCAAATGAAACAATTTGCTCACTTCTATATTCAGAAAAAACAGGTGCTTTATATATCAGAGGTCTCCAACTTGACTGGCTGGGGAATTCTGGGAGTTGAAGTCCACAAGTCTTAAAGGGACCAAAGTTGAAGACCTCTGTTATATATGACTGTTTAAAATAAACATTGGTAAAGGGTAAAGGGATCTATATTGCAGAGGTCTAGATCTTTTTTGAATGATGTCAGCACTGAAGATAATTTGGTTACTAAAATTACCTTCCTTTTATCTTATTGGATGCAATTAAATCATATTAATAAAAGGTGGAGTCATTTAAGAAAATTAGATATGTCTAATACTGACTTTATCTTAATACAGTGAAGGTAATTACAAAAACTGCATTCCAAAATGAAACTGAAATAAAAGGAATGATGATGATTATTCATAATTACGATAATCTGTTTCGTTTATATGGCAGCTTCTCTCTTGATGAAGAACAGAGTATAAATAATGAACAAATCTAGAAAATGGTAGTAAAACAACACATTTTAATCTCTGCAAACGCCTGGTAAAACTGACTCCATGGAAGCAGTTGCTGATGTTTCCTTATCAACATTATTATATCAAATATAAAACAGATGTCCAAAACAATTTAAAAACTATTTTCTTTAATTTAATTATGCTTATGGTTTATATTTTCCATGCGGTTAAGACTGAAATGAATAGTTACTAGCAATTCCCCATGGGCTATGTATTTCTAATCTTCGGAATATATTTGTCATTTTTGGTAGAGTTGAATTTATCCTTTGCAATATTCATAATTGTTGAGTTCCTTGTTGATAATATAACGTATTGAAAAGCAATTTGTTGAAATTAACCAGCTTCAAACTTTAGAACAAAATTAACATAAAATATTGGAAAAGCTATGGCTATGAATACTTTTATAAAAAAAAAGAACTTTAAAATGGATACTAAAAATTATTTCAGATGCCTTCAGATTTTAACTGTGCGTTGAAATACAGACAGTATACATTAAAAAGTATGCAGCAAACGTTTTCTATACCTCATTAGCATAATCAAGTGGCTTCTGGAGATTCGCAGTTCTGATATGGAAGATCTATACCGCACTATGCTGAATAAAGTAACTAAGTCAGAGTCCAGGTTGTGGGAAATGGCACAGTTAAAAGTGTATAAAGTGCAAAACTTTCATGCATTCTGTATTCTCATCCTGTATACTCAGTGACCAGTCGGATGTCCATGGAAAGCCCCCATACCAGAGAGAAGTGCAAAACACCTTTCTGCTCATGTACTCAAGCCGCTGACATAGAGGCGCATCCCAAGACTTACACTACAGGTAACACATAGCCTTCATGGTGGGGAGCTATCAATAGATTGACTGTCCCTGAATCTCACTGCTCTTTTAAAAGTATCCAAATTGCAGTAATGGCCAATGCCACCATGATACTGAACCGTGTGTTCTAGTGTTTAATTATGGTAAAAAAAAACAACCCAGTATATTAGGTTTCAATTTTAGCTTGATCTTACAGATAGTCTTCAATTTATGGCTGCAATTGAGTCCAACATTTCTGTTGCCAAGTGAGATGTTTCTTAAGTGAGGTTTGCTTCATTTTATGACCTTTCTTGCCACAGCTGTTAAGTGAATCACTGCAGTTGTTAAACTAGTAACCTGATGTCAAGTGAATCTGGATCCCCCATTGACCTTGCTTGTCAGAGGTTTGCATAAGGGAATCACATGACCCCAGGACATGACAACTGTCATAAATACGAGTCAGTTGCCAAGCATCTGAATTTTAATCACCTGACCATGGAGTCATAACTGTGAAAAACCATCATAAGTCACATTTTTCAGTGCCATTGTAACTTTGAATGAACTTGACTGAAGTAATGGATTACCTGTATTGATCTGTATAAACTCAATTGATATGATTTATTAATTATGCTTTGTGGGTGTTGTTGAACCCAACCTGGCTTAGTCAACAAATGATTAAGCAACTGAGTTAGCACTGTAAGTAAACTGGACCTGTGTACTATGCATGTAATATAACTTGAATCCCACTATTTATCTACCTTAGGTAATTTTAAATTCTAATATTATCAGAAATAGAAGAAATTTTCTCCCTCCACTTTAGTTTAAAGTATTAAGGACATATCAGATATCATGAGTTAATATTAATCACAAATAGGTTGAGTTGGTCTTATATATGATAAAAAAATGACTATAACAGGTAATAAATACAAGCAAAATCTGTATTCAAATCTAGAATAACTTTACTTGAAAAGACATGCATGTTCCATAGAATGTGAAAGAAAAAAGAGAGAGAATTAAATACAAATAAATATTTTGATAAGTTTTAACTGTAGCTTAACATAGAATTGGATTGGTTTCTTTATGTATGCATATTTCTTATCTATTTGTTTATATATTTTTCATTTGTTTATGTGTTCTCCAGTAATTAACTGATTCTGTGAAGTTATGTAGAGAAAAAAATAAATGTCATCATTATAAGTTTTACATTTAAGTTCTCATTAACCTTTTTTATAACAATAAAACACCTCTTCCAAACAGAATTAATGTTTTCTATTATAATGTTTCAGCTGTGGAAGGCACTGAACAGATGAACAGCAGATCAAATACAGACAGAAAAATGTCCAGTTCTCACTTGGACAGTGTGACTGTTTCAAGAGTATTGGTCAGAGATGAAGAAAAATCCAAGAATATAACACAAACATTCACCACTGCTAATACTTCCAGTTCTTCAAGGCTTTTATCCAGACCAGAAAACACTGAACAAATGGATTTGTTGCATAGGAATTTTGTTGTCACTAAAGAAGCATTTATATTTTCTCAAGCTTCTACAGGTAAATAAGGGAAATCCTCTCGTTTCTTCTGGATTTCAAGCATTGCTAAGGCTACCTGGGATAAAGATAAAATGAAAATCTTTGGGGTGGATAGTAAACAAGAAAAAGAACAAGCAATTTATTTAGAAAGATACAATAAGCTGAAGTAGCTAGGAGATGAAGATGAATGAAATCATGCATCTTCTTTAACAGGACAATAAAATCTAGTTGTGAAGTTGTCTCTAGTCCAGAAACCCTATGACAGGGTGTCAAACTCAATTTCATTGAGGACTACTATCACTGCTGCTGTGTCTGCTGCAGCCCACCCCCTACAGCTGCCACTGTCCTCCCTGTGACCTGTCACAGCTGCCACCAACACCCCTGTGGCTGCCACCAACACCCCCATGAGCTCCTGTGATCTTCTGTTGCTGCCACCCTCCCCATGACCTGCCACCGCTAATCCCCCCCGCAATCCCCCCGTGGTCACCACCAACTACCCACACTGCTACTGATCCCCCACACCGCCGATACTCCGTCAAAGTGCTCTGATCACCTCCATGGTGACCCCACAGGTCAGATCCAAGGAGGCCGTGGGCCTTGTGTTTGACATTTATGCCCTATATCATAATACGTATGACAAAGTTTAAAGCACTGGGATAAGCTGAATTATTACTGTGTGAACCATTAAAGATAATACTAATACATATATTACATTTTGCAACCTTTAATTAGAAAGAGATGGCACTAGTTATTATTGGGAAAACATCTGAAAAATTGACAGTGAGAAAACAATGTCCTATCTATAAAGTTAGAGAAAAGCATTTCACCTGTAATAGTAGATCAGAGTACTGTACTAATAATATTGATAGTTGTTTGTAATAAAATTATCCGTTCATTAATTTATCTCAATAAATACAATTATAGGTAAATCATGAAATAAGTTGAAAAGAAGCTGACACATTTTAATCTTAGATTGGCTTAAAAGAGACATGCTAAATTCTCCTGTAACATTGATTAAAATAGTAGCATTCACTAAAAATAATCTACTCTGAAAAAAAGAGAAATTATAAAATGTAAACATAAAGCTGTAATTGTTGCTAGTACTGTTGATATAGTGAAAATTAAGATTAAAACAATTGGCACAAATTTGCCATACTGGACAGTAACTATTTTCAGATTAGAATTTTGCTCTATTTTTTTATACACATCTTGTAAAATATTGACAGATTTCCAAAGCTATTCTGTTGTTCTCTAATTTAGCATCCATGCAATCTTACAATACATTTGAAACAGACAAATGTGATAATTGTTATAGTCACTCTTTTAGACCATTGTGGAAATCTCACTTCCACCAATCATAAAATAGCATGCTGCATTTCCATGAAAGCACACTATCTAGATATATTTATCAGACCCAATGCATTAGAAATAGAGCATATTAAGGTACTTCTAAGAGGTTAGCAGTAAGATAAGGTACTGAACAGGTAATATTTGTACAAACAAGTATTCTATCTACCGGTATTTTTGCTTTTGTCGTATACACATAACTGCCTTTAAGATCTTAAATTGTTTCTTTACTTGGATTTTAACGAGTGGCATTTTTGTGGGCTTTCAAAAAAGGAGCTAAAAGCTTGTTTGGATTTTTTGGAACCGTATGGATTCATTTTCTATTGTTGCAATTTCAGAACAGAACAGTCAGCAACAGAGCAGCTCAGAAATGGAGATCATTGCTTCTCACTTTGACACAGAGAACAGAACTGACCAAACTTTAGGGCACACCAGTAGTCCTTACCACCCAGAGTCAATATTTACAGCTTCTCAGAATGAAATACCCAGCAGTTCAGCTCTTACTGATTCTTCTTCTGTGTTGACTTCAGTTCAAACCAGACAAAAAGATTTATCACCTGGGTTCACCAATGTCATGGAAACAGCAAGTACACATCCTTGGGATTCCTCACAAGCAACAGGTAAAGAAAAATGTTTTCTGGGCTTCAGAACCTTGTCTGGTAACAAAATAAAGCAAAGTATCACAGATCCATGTTAAACAAGAACAATAGTAGTGATGATGATGATGATGATAACAGCAGCAACTCTATTGCCATTATATGGGTATACATAGTATACACATACAACAAAATTCACATAACACCCAGAGATCAGACCCAACACACACCCACACATGACAATCCCCAAACACATCCCACTCGCCAAATTCCCCCCTCCCTAAAAACATCCAAGCATCCACACAAAAGACCAAGTAATACTATCCAATGGTTCACTGATGGTGACCCTTAAGTTCATTGCTAAGTGCAATTATAGCTCTGGGGTAAAAACTATTCAGAAAACGTGTGTTCCGAGTTTTAATTACTCTGTTTCTTCTGCCAGAAGGCAAAAATTCAAAAAGATTGTAAGCAGGATGGAAAGAATCTCTGAGAATGTTGTGCAACTTACTCAAGCAGCGAGATGCAAAAATGTCATTCAGGGCTGGTAGCTGGAGCCCGATGATATTCTGGGCAGTTTTAATAATTCTCTGTAGGAGATTTTTATCCGCTACAGAGCTGCTCCCATACCACGCAAGTATGTCGTATGTCAGGACACTCTCAATGGTGCTGCGATAGTAGGACAGAAGTAGATGCTGAGATAGGTTTATCTTCCTGAGCATTCTCAGGAAGTACAGCCTCTTCTGTGCCTTCTTCACAAGCATGTTAGCATTCAGTTCATGAGAGGTCCTCCGAGATATAAGTGCTCAGAAATTTGAAACTACTGATCCTCTCTACCTTCTCACCATTTATGTTCAATGGTAAATGTACATCTTTCTTCCTCCGGAAATCAATTATAAGTTCTTTCGGGTTTTTTATGTTAAGCGTAAGATTATTTTCTTTTTTCTTGTCAAGAAAAAAGGGGTTAGGGTTAGGGTTAAAATTTTTGAAGATGACATTTTTTAAAAGTATGCTAGTTTTTTTTATTATTATTTGCTATTTCAATTTATTTGTCCACCCATTTCAAATTTTAACGAGAGTTAAAAACGCCACAAAGCATATACATGTAAAACATATACATATAAAAACATACATGTTATCAGTAGCTAAGGTAAAAAAAATTAGAATGATCATAATTAACAGATGGCATTCCTTAACGAAGGGGACCCAGAGCAGTCCTCTTCTGACAGCCCAACTGGAATGGGTAGATGTCATCCAGGAGAGGCGGTCCCTCCGATAACCTGGCCCCATGCCATGAAAGGACTTATAGGTCACCACCAGCTCTTGAATTTATTTTATTTATTTATTGGATTTATATAGCCATCCATTTCACATTGTGACTCCAAGTGGCACACAGAGTTCAGCAGAACCATAAAAACCATAAAAACAAATAAATATAAACAGACAGATACAGGAAAGTACATTCAAAATCATACATATAATACAACAAGTTGAACATGGAACCCTACTGGCACCCAATACAGTTCACAGAGCAGAGGTGTAACATGTTCTGAGGGTGAGGCCTATATAATTGTCTGCAGTGCTAAATTCTGCACCAGCTACAGCTTCCAGATGCTCTTCAAAGGCAGCATCATATAAGCCACATTGCAGTAATCTAGTAGTCCATTGGCCTGATTTCCATATGACTCTTGCACCCACACATATATCTCTATCTGTATATATATATATCAAAATACCATAGACTTGAAGATATATAACTGGAAGAGACTAGAGAAAACATATGTCTAAAATAGACTTCATAGTATCAGAAAGAGTATTAATTTGAAGAGGGAGATCTAGATGATTGCCATTTTTCTTATATTACGCTGTATTGTATCTTCTGTGTATCATATCCTATCCTTCACTGAAATCAGTCTTTGTGAGGAATCATAGAAATGGAAACTGAAGTGGATTGTAGGAAGAAATCAACTACTGTGGAGGCCCGAGATCTCTAGCATAATCCACTGCTAGATTTAACTCCTTACATTGTGGAAAATTAGGATCAAGCACACTTGTCATTCAATGAATCGTATTGCTTTTTCTGACATTCTAGTGTTGGAGTGAACTTACTGTATCTATTTTAATTAGACAAAATTTCACTATGGTAATAATTCAGATTCTCCTTCCCTTGTCATGAAGCAATTGCTGATGGCTTCTTATTATATCTGCTTTATGAATAAAATATAATTCCAAAGAAAGTTGAAACCGATTTTTTAATGTCAAAACGTACTCAGTTTTTGTCTTTCTATCTAGGTGAAATTAGGGTTAAAATGAATGATACTAGTAATCTTCATTATAATTTGCTCCTTAGAACTGGTCTGAACTGATAAAGTAATTTTAAAGCATTTTGAGATGCTTATCATTTAAGCATTTTATACTAATCATTTAAGCTTTGTATAAAATTGGTAAAAAACATTAAGGTCATATTAATATGAGTCTGAACATAGGATAAACTGAATTAAAATTTTACTAAAACTGTGATTGCTTGCAAATATATGCGGGCATAGATGTGTGTGGGTATGTCTCATTTCATATTGCATGAACTAACTATGTTTTAATGTGCTAATCTGCTCCACACAGCAATTGAAATAAACTTCTGAGGTTGAAAGTTGCATATGAATGTGTCCATCATCTGAAGCTAGTGGAAACTATAGTGGTAAAGGAGTTCCTCTCTCCTCCTTCACCACTATATCACAATCCCTAAATTTGTTGTAGAAGGTTAGGAACTCACACAATAAGTCACGAGAGGCAGCCAGTTCTGCTGATGGACTGCTGATTTTCATAACGTTAGATGTAGCCCAATGACTTGAACTATTACACTGCAGCTTATTGTCCAGTTATTCAGGAGAAGAAAAATCTCTAGTTATTAAGGAAGTGATGCATGGGGGAAACACTTTAAAAAAATTAATATACATATTATGAAATAAACATAACAAGACCTGAATATATTTATTAAGTTTTTATTTATCTAATGAAAAAATGGTTTAAAATTTTATGAACATTTTATATATCTATAAACACACATATACACACACTTACTTGTCATAATAATTGTTTAATTTATTTTTCAGGCTAAAGATCTCCCATTTGAAATTAATGTTCATCAATGGGTTATAAACCATGGTCTTCATTCTTTACTGGCAGGTGGTGGACCTAAATATTTACCGTTATTTTTCAGCTGCAGAAGATAGCCACTTGAGAAGCAGTTCTAACAGTGAGGAAATTTCCACTTTTCAGAGAGATGGTGTATCTGTCTCAAGTCTATCAAAAAGAGATGATGATAGTACTCTACGAACTGTAAGGGATGTGAGCAGTTTTGAAAGTGACACACAAACGTCCACTGTTGCTAATAATACCATCTTCAGCAATTCTTTTCATATGAAAACTTCAGAAGAGATCAGTCCAGATTCGTCACCTGAGGACACTGATTTCACTGAAGGAATGGTTATACCTTCTCAGGCTCCTTCAAAACCAACAGGTAAAGGAGAACGTTTTCAGAGTATTGAATTTATATTTACTATTTTGAAGAGATAGCTTTTGGTGTAGTAGTTGAGGCACTAGACTTGTGGAATCTGGATAGTAAACAAGACAGAGTCAAGGCTGTCAAACAGTTCTCTTTATTAACAAGTGCTCTCTTGAAAAATCAGCAACTGACCGCTGCACTGCGTCTTTGACAATGGGATTTAAGCTCCCTTTTTTACAAGATGCTCCTATTCAAGCCCCCACCTTCGGAAGAGCCTTGAATGGCCGGCACCAATAGCTTGCTGGTTAGTTTCCAGCAAGACTAGAAACACAGACGGCCCTGGCCCTCTCTATCAGTCCTAGAAAGCAGATAAAGGCAAATCACTTGCCAGGAAACGTGCAAGACTTGTTCAGGTGGTTGCCAGCAGAAAATGACTTAAAGACAATTACCCACACCTGATTATTTGTTTTGGGTCTGTGTAAGATGATACTAACATGATAGGATAAGATAAAACTCTCCTGGAAGCAGCCACTGCTGAGATTTCTATGTATTTTGAGATCTCATGGGCTCGTACATTTTTGCTAATCTACCATAATAAAGATGGATTTGTTTAATTGATCTAATTAATATATGAAAGAAATTTAAAACTTTTTAATTACAAATTTGTTGAGATTATGGTATAAGTATTAAAGTACTTTGATTTTTTATCAAATTCCTTGTTTCCTCAGCAGTGTAATATCACTGCCTGGCACATTTCTGAGTGGAGGGGCAACAGTGGAATGACCACAGGTGGGCAAAAAACCCAGGGGAAGTGCGAGCGACATCCTGCTAGCTTCTCCATTCATCTTGCTTGTGGGAAACTGGCAAGGAGTGTTGGAAATCACTCCTGCTCCTGCTCCCCCTTCCCCTCCATAATGCTGATGTCAGTGGAAGTTGGTTAGGAATTTAAACAGCCCAATACAAATTATGAAGAAAGCAAAGAATTATGCTGTAGAAAGAGAGAGCATAGCAACTTGAAAATTACTGTGTACATAGCAGTATGTATCTTCCATTCCTTTTTGACATGGAGTGATGTATAACAAGGATATGTCTTCATCCTGTAATTCTACTCAATTTTTTTATTTTTATTTATTTGTGTGCCACCTTAATGATATTTACAAATAACTCAAGGCTGTGAACATATCCAACACAACTTTTTCCTCCTTTGCCCACAATACTGTGAAGGGAGTTCGGCTAAGAATGACTGACCCAAAGTCATCCAGCTGGCTTTCACAGCTAAAGCAGGACTTGAAATCACAGTCTATCATTTTCTAGCCTGGTACCTTAACCACTAGATCAAACTGGCTCCCATTCTCCTATTGTCTATATATCAACAAATTATCCCATATAATAGCAGAGATAGGAATTCAGATCTTGTGTCACGTCAACAATTCTCATAAGCCATCCTTGGAATCTACAAAATCTTGCAATGAAAGCTAAACAAAGAATAATGTATATGCTGCCTGATTCCCAGCATCTCTGAGAATCAGGCAGCAGGTTAGATTATTTTTTTATTTGAACAAGAATTCAGAAACCTTTTCTTTGAAATAGAAGCAGCAGCAGCAGTTGGTTTAGTATTCCCAGTCATATATATAATAAACTAATACTAATACTAATTATACTAATATAATTTCAAGGGAAGTTGAATAAAATATTCCAAAGGAAATTGAGAGCAATTTTTTAATTTGAATACTGACAGAAAGTTTTCATGTACATGTTTATGAGAAAATTAGGACTAAAATCAATTCCTTGATATTATGTTTCAGTTGAAGAAAATGGCCGGCCACACAGCGACTCGAGTACAGAGGGCATTTCCCCCACTTATCACCTGAACAGCATCTCCGTTTCAGTTCTATCTGGCTTGGGTGGGGAGAGGACATTACGAACCCCAAGAGATGTCAGTGAGGCTCACAATGTAACACAAGGATCCACAGCCTGGCACAATGAAACCTCTGGTTCTTCAGGCCTTACCGGTTCTTCTTACCTGTTAACTTCAGCAGAAACAGATTTAACTCCTCAGATCACTGATTTCACTGAAGGAACAAGCACACACCTGCAAGCTTCCTCAGAAAAAACAGGTAAAGGGTGAAAGACCCCTGGTTTTAGTTTTCAGAACACTACAGGTAGTCCTCAACTTACGACTACAATTGAGCCCAAAGTTTCTATTGATGGGCCAGACAGTGGTTAATAGGATTTTGCCCCATTTTACGACCTTTCTCGCCACAGTTGCTAAGTGAATCACTGTCGCTGTTAATTTAGTAACAATCTGGCTTCCCCATTGACTTTGCTTGCTTGAAAGTCACAAA
The DNA here is from genome assembly GCA_032468095.1 of Pareas carinatus. NCBI lineage: Eukaryota > Metazoa > Chordata > Lepidosauria > Squamata > Pareidae > Pareas > Pareas carinatus. Next base: position 46,452 of record JANHFO010002262.1, on the reverse strand, counting down.
AAATGATCACATGATCCCAGGACACTGCAGCCGTCATAAATATGAGTCAGTTGCTAAGCAACCGAATGTTAATCACACGTCCATGGGGATGTTGTAACGGTCAGAAGTGTGAAAAACTGTCATGTCACTTTTTTCAGCGATGTAACTTCAAATGGTCACCAAACAAACTGTTGTAAGTCGAGGACTAGCTGTATTTTGCTTGGCATTTGCAGACAGAGTCTTGCCCTCTCTTCTCCACAGAGCCAGAATCAATATTGTATATTCACATGATTTGCCACTGTCTTGAATCTTTTTTCTAAGAAAACCCACCTAAGTCCTCTTCTCAAACGTTCCCATCCTTATCCACATGCTAATTGCATCACATTTAGGGATAAGGGTCTTGCTACTTCCAGAAAACAGCTCAGTATCAAACTGGGAAGCCACAGTCAAAGTCCTTAGCCTTGTAAAGGATCCCTATTGGTTGGGCTGTGGCTGGTCATGTGATTGGCAATGGATCCCTTCGTTGATATTGCTACAGTATGAGTGCCCATCAATCTCATCTCTTGTCACAGTCTCTCCCCAAACATAGTTCTTTTCCAAAATTTGACTCAGCACTATACATTTGGTTTCGAAATATTAGACGAAACGTCAAATGCATAGTCCTTCTTTCATCCTGCCATTGTAAGCTTAATATAGCAGTTGGTAGGAAAGAAATCACGGCCAAAGGACGAAAGGAATTCAAGGTAAGAAAACAAGCTCGTCTTTTTTCCTAGTATCGAGGTGGATTTCATTCCACTTGTTTTAAGGGATCATACAGGTGAAACTCAAAAAATTAGAATATCGTGCATATTAAGATGCAGTAATGCATCTTAAAAGGTGAAACGAATATATGAGATAGACTCATTACATGCAAAGCGAGATAGTTCAAGCCTTGGTTTGTCATAATTTTGATGATTATGGCTTACAGCTCATGAAAACCCCAAGTTCACAATCTCAGTAGTCATAATTCAGAATCTCCTTTCTTTGCAGTTTAATAGGCAATTGTTGTGATCCTCTGTCAACTATACATGATAAAATGTAATAGATGTAGCAGCTCTGAAATTACAGTGCAGTTCTAAGTTTATATTTACAGTGAAACTAAGAAAATAATGAATAATGCTTATAATTCCTTTGGGTTCAAATCATTAAAAAAGTATTATTTTGAGTTAGACATAACTATGTGGAAATGTGTTGCCAAATACATAGAAGGAAAATTGCTCAGGGCGTGGGGTACAGTAGGGAATATGATTTGAAAGTCATAGAAAATTGGGCTGATTTCCAGTTCTGGATTATAGTAAATGGATATGAATGGATATTTGTGAAAGTTGGGAGGCTAGTTTCTTTAAATATGATATTGGAATAATTGTTTTGATAAATCTTTGCTTTGTTATGTAGAAAATTCCTAAAATGTATTTTACAGCTCAATTAGTAAAGACAATTTACTTTAAAAAAGAGAACCATTTATTTAATGCAGTAGAGATAAATTCCTTGTGTGTCCTATCACGTTTGGCCAATAAAGAATTCTGTTCTTTTGTGTTCTAAAAGCAGCCATGGTTCTAGATAACATCAATAAAATATTTGAAAGCTGTGGTTAGTTATACCATTTTATTGGGGCATTAGCATGCATTTAGATAAAGTGTATTTCAGAAGGGAAGACTTTTTTTCCTCTTATGGTTAGCAGCTAATGCAATTATTTCTGACGAGTTTTGAGGAGATCCTTAATGGTTTAAAACTGGCTTAATAAAATATAGAGAAGTTATTTTAAGGAAGATGACCTAAAATAAAAGATAAAGTCAAAATTTTAAGACTTTTTTTTGGAAAATAAAATGGTTTAAGTTAATTTCAGTAAGAATAAAATAAGTTGCAACAGAGTTGATGTCTCACATTCTGCCATATGATAGCTGAACATAAAAATGAGTTATACATGAAAAAAACACAAATAACTTTCTTTAGTCACAATGTTCTAATTTGATTGTTCCTTTCTTTGATAAGACAGCAATTATTCCCTCAAAAATAAATGTTTTCTATTAACACTGCATGAGTGTAACTGCGGAAACATATTTGCGATATGATTTAGGATATGAACATAATGCCTCTAATATTTGACTATTATGTTTCAGGTGTAGAAAACAGAGATCAATCAAGTAGCAGCTTGAATATAGAGACCAGCTATTCCCATTCTGATCAGGACAATACATCTGTTTCCCCAGACAGAGATAATGAGATCACACTACAAGCTTTAAAAGAGGTCAAGGATGTTTATAATGTAACCCAAATGTCTAGTACTATGAAGGCTAACATCACCAGTTCATTCAATATTGCTGATTCTTCTTATACAATGACTCCAAAACACACCAGAGAAATGAACTCATCATCTAGGGATAATGATTTCACTGAAGAAGCACTTATATATTCTGAGGCTTCATCAGAAACAACAGGTAAAAGAGAGAGACCATCATGTTTATGTCTGATTTCAGAGCAATTTCTAACTTGGTTGATGTAAGCCAGATTCCTGTGGAAAAGAGAATTGAAGTAGCAGCTTCTATTCTAAGAATTCAATAACGAGGTTTGCTTTTATTAAACAATTTTAATAATGGGGAATTTGTTCAAAAGTAATTTCTGAACAAAAATCGCCTCAGCCTTTTTCTTACATTCCCTTTTTCAAATTTTAAATTGTCTATCCTGATTGTTTTCTAGCATAAGTTCAAGGCCATGTCAACTGCTACAGCAATGATATAGAATAATTTTTCCTAATCTGATAATCTCCAGATATTTTAGAACAATCATTTATCAGGATATCACAAAAATGTTTTCTGCCTTTACATTCATGAGAATTAGTATGTGACGGTCTTTAACTTAATGAAATCTAAAAAAGAAACTATGATGAGTAAATTAATTAGTTTAATTGTGAAATATTGTCTGTGTAAAGTAGCCAGATTTAATAAGTAATGCAATAGAAAAGCTTTTAATAATTTCATACACAGTAATACAGAAACCAAATGAAACATTAATTTTCAATTTTAAACAGTCTATAGAGTTGAATAGGGTGTCCCAGCATCCCCACGATCATGTGATCACCATTTGGGTGGTTGGCATGGCCATGTATATACAACAATTGCATCATTCAAGGTTGACTCAGCCTTCCATCCTTCCGAGGTCGGTAAAATGAGAACCCAGATTGTTGGGGGCAATATGCTGACTGTGT
>JANHFO010002261.1:343878-358378 GCA_032468095.1 Pareas carinatus | reverse complement strand
TAAAAAGCAGAAGATCGCAGACGTGGCTAACCCACGCCTGCCTGATGGAATAAGTGGGTCTTCAGGGCCCGGCGGAATTACTATGCAGTAATTGTTACAATTATTTCACTCTACAGCATCCACTTGAAAGAATAAAAGCAAAACTTTAAAACTAAAAATATTCTGACACTCCAACCCCTGAAGAGAGCTATTTTGGTTTAGAGTTTAAGATACTGGACAACACAGAAACCCGCACACATAAACACGCATACTTTTGGAAATCGCACTTACCTTTTGTTCTGCAGCATGTTAACTCACGTACTATAAACTTTAAACTAGGGAAATCATAGGGAAATCGTGTTGTAAGACACCCAGAATCACTTTGTTACTTTATTATTTATTTATTATTAATTTTATTGTCCACCCATTTTGATGTTAATATTTTGATAACTGTAAAGTGGCTTGCCTTTATCATCTTCCTAGAGCTGAGAGAGAATGACTGGACCAAGTTAACCTAACTGACTTTGTGTCTAAAGCAGAACTAGAACTTATGGTCTCTTAGTTTCTACGCCTGATGCCTTAATCTGTATATTAAATTGGCTCTGAAGTCTTCAGGGATCCATCTAGGCAGTCACCAGGAGTCAGAAACAAAAAACAACAACCACAATCCAGACCAAAATATCCTAAATCAAGGGCTGTTTTTATATTAAAAAAACACCTAGCAATTAGAAATACGTATATTGTTATCAAACTGATGTGAAATAATAAAAAATGTAGTTATATTTTTTTAAATGTGAAGAATTTCTTATTTTCCGACAGGAGTACAAGCCACCTGGAACCCGTAAACTTCACAATATACTTGGAGTTGAAACAGGAGGACCAGGAGGGCGCCGTGCTGGGGAGTCGGGTCATACTGTAGCTGACTACTTGAAGTTTAAAGACCTCATCTTAAGGATGCTTGATTATGATCCAAAAACCCGAATTCAACCTTATTATGCCCTGCAGCATAGTTTCTTTAAGAAAACAGCAGATGAAGGTACAAACACAAGTAACAGTGTTTCTACAAGTCCTGCTATGGAGCAGTCACAGTCTTCAGGAACCACTTCTAGCACATCTTCAAGCTCAGGTACACTCATGATTCCCATAACATTTTGGAAATGAAGTCATTGAAAGAATATTTACTATCTAAATAAACATGTTTTTATATTATTTAGATCTGTCTCTCTCCTTTTTAAAATTCTAGTAATAATCTTAGTAATAATATTATTTATTATGCTTTCCTGTTATATCAAAATTTCTCATTATACCTTCTTCCACATATTTGTTTGGCTTATAATTAAAGGTGGCTCTTCGGGGACAAGCAACAGTGGAAGAGCACGGTCAGATCCAACACACCAGCATCGACATAGTGGTGGACACTTCACTGCTGCTGTACAAGCTATGGATTGTGAAACACACAGTCCTCAGGTAGTTTTGAAAAGACATCTCTATTAACTAATTATTGGTATGCTTAAATAACCAAATAGTTCTGTTCTGTGATCCATACTACAGTAATAAACATTTACCAATTCTGCAACTTATTATTTTTATCATTCAGATTATGTGATAATTGATTTAAAAGCTTAAATAATTGCCAAAAAGCTGATCGTTCCTTCTAAATCACATTGCTAAAATTGTTTGAACAGTTGACTTATGCATTGCTAAAGACATTGGATAGTCAGATCTAAGAACTTTTGTAAGACTTCAGGAGACAGATACTATTAAGTAATGATCATATTTCATTTTTTAAGCTTAACTTATATTTTTTGACAACATATGAATCAAGTTCAGTGTAGTCTAACTCTGCTTTGTTTTGATTTTATGACATAATATAATTCCTCCTTTGTATGCATGTTTTTGTTTGTGTTGTTGTTATAGGTTCGACAGCAGTTTCCTCCTCCTCTTGGTTGGCCAGGAACTGAAGCTCCTACACAAGTCACTGTTGAAACCCATCCAGTTCAAGAAACCTCTTTCCATGTTACTCCTCAGCAGCAAAATGCATTACACCATCATCATGGAAATAATTCCCACCTCCATCACCACCACCACCATCATCACCATCATCATGGACAGCAGGCCTTGGGTAGTCGGACAAGGCCAAGGGTCTACAATTCTCCAACAAACAGCTCGACCACCCAAGATTCCATGGAGGTGGGCCATGGTCACCACTCCATGGCATCCCTGTCTTCCTCAACAACTTCTTCCTCTACATCTTCCTCCTCAACTGGTAATCAAGGCAATCAGGCCTATCAGAACCGCCCTGTGGCTGCTAACGCGTTAGACTTTGGACAAAATGGAGCTATGGACGTCAATTTAACGGTCTATTCTAATCCACACCAAGAAACTGGCATAGCAGGACACCCAACGTACCAGTTTTCTGCTAACACAGGTCCTGCTCATTACATGACTGAAGGACATCTTGCAATGAGACAGGGAATTGATAGGGAAGAATCTCCCATGACAGGAGTTTGTGTACAGCAAAGTCCTGTGGCCAGCTCGTGACTAAACTGAAACAGATTTGTTTCTTGTGTGTTTTTATAGAAGTGGTGTTTTTCCAAAAAAAAAAAAAGTGCAAAGCTGCTTGAATCAGGAGGAGATAGACTTATTGAACCGCTACAGAAGGGCAAAGCTAACTATTTTTTTAAACTTGAACAGATTGCAGTGAAGTTTTTAGAGCCATGTTCATACCTATCCTAGATAGCTTTGAGAAGATTTCTCACCTTTTTGCCCCATTTTAATTATTACGACCAAGTCACATATATATTTCCCCCCTTGTTCAACAGAATGAATATTCAAGAGTTGATCTTATTTACAAGCATATTTTAAGGCATGCCCAGAATCATATAAATGGGCATTTTGAGGTTTTTCTTTCTTTTTTTTAATATTGAGGGGTGGGTGGGGGTGGGGAGTAATAATGAATTTCCATTCCCCAAACATACATAAACACAAAAAAGCAGTACTGTAAGGAAGAGGGACCCTAAGATTACAGAGCAGAATCTTTAGCTGTAAAAAGGATGGTTGTAATGGTGTTCATGAGACACATTAAGCATGCTAAGTGGCGGTGATTAAGACTCCTTATCTGAACCTACCGGGAATCAAAGCAGCAATTATATTGGGATTCTGTCTCTCATATTTGAGACTACAATCAGTTAGTATTGAAATAAGATTGGTCCTATAAGTAAGGTGCACTGAGAAGCAATCAACAGGTTGGTCTTGGCCAGTCCAGGGGAAGTCTTAAGTGGTGGTCTTTGGGATAACCTTTGGCCTTATGGAATTGGACTCTAAGTTAGAAGAGCCTACCATTTCAGATGCAATCACTTTTGGACATGCTTTTGCAGACAGTCCTTAATGCTGAAAACACAGAGAATGGGTAATTCAAGAGGCCTTTCTTTTAAAATAGACTTTGTGACCCACTTATTGTAAGGTATTGCAAGGTCACTTTGCGTGTGTCATAAAGCTGACTTCCTTATTGGTTAAAGGTCACAGGAGTAGTGGTTTGCTTTTGATGAAAATAACTACAACTGTGTTCCTGTCTGCTTTTCACTTTTTTCCCCCTTTTCCTCCTATGTCTTCTTCCTCTTTTTTTTTTTGCTTTTTCTGGGCACGTGGTTTCTCCACTGTTACTTCTGCACAAAGATGTCTTCTGTTCAACCTGAACATTTTTAAAAATGCAGAATTTTATGTGACTGCTTTTTTGCCTCACAATTATGCTGTGAATTTTACAAATTTTTTTCTTTTTTGATAATTTATTGTACCAAAGCTGTTTTTATAGCACATAGATGTCTGTAACCAATAATGTAGCAGTTCTGCACTTTGACACAAGGTGTAACTAGACCATTTTTAAATGTCAGTTGAAAATTATGGCTGTACTATTGCTTAAACAAAACTGGAACTGTTGTTTATTCATAGCCAATACATTTACAACAGTCTGTGTATTGAACATGATAGATAGGACATCTAATTCAACACTATAACATCTGTTGCATTATAAATGTGTTCAAGCTTCTGAAAGTAAAAGGTACAGTAAAGCCAGAAGCTATGAAACCAGCAGTTAATTTGTTGTATCCCTTATTAGCATAAATGTAAACCTGAAGGCAAGACCTTGATTGCATGAACAGATCCAAAACACTAAGATGAGTGAAGTAAAAAAAAAAAGAGGCTGAAGTGAAACTGAGGCTGAGTAGGCTGTAATTAACAGGTCTGCTGCCTTATAATTTAACATAATCAGCTTGGCAGTTGCTAAATTTCAGAACCCTTTGGAAGATTTTTGAAATTACAAATTCAAACATTTGTGAATAAAATAGAGAAATTAGGGTAATAAAAGTGGTTATCTTTCTAGATTGACACTGTTTTGCCCTTTACACGAACAGAAGCAGTAATCTACCTCTGCCAGTAAACCAGTTTAAAAGGCCATTCAACAAAATTCCGTGTACTTCAGACTGGTTAGTCCTTATAGCAAACTAGGTCAGTTCTTCTGAACAATTTTTTTCTTTCTTTTTATAATCATTCCTTATATTGGCAACAGAGAGGCTGAATACAGTTGGAGTATGAGAGAATGCTTTAGAAATAAGGAGTTTTTGTAAAGCAACTTTTTTATCAAGGTATCCATATTTATTTTATATTGCGATATCAAGCCTGTGAATTGGTGTTTTTGAACTTCTGTAGTTCAAAAATGTTTGCTGAGCAAAAAGGCTGTCATTACAACAAGGGAACATTGAGCTTAGCAATACAAAACGGAGTCCAATATGTACTGCTTTCTAGGAATATAAGGGTAACAAATATGGGTAATTTTTCTTGTGCTGGTTGCCATACCTTAACAAGCACCAAAAATACTGTTTTTAAATTTACATAAAAATCATAAACTCCAGTGCTTCTGCATACTGTGTTATGTTACAGTCCAGTTTTGTGTGCTTTACTACACAGTTTGGTTACAGGACTTCTGTGCATTGTAAACATAAACAGCATGGAAAAGGTTAAAATACCTGTGTTCAGATTGTAAGATCTAGTCCGGACTTGCTGTGTATATTGTAACGTTAAATGAAAAGACAAGCCCTTTGTATTATAGTCATGCAGTCTTATGTATGATAAACAGTTGAATAATTTGTCCTCAGACTCTTTACTGTGCTTTAAAAAATAACTTAAGATAAAATGTAAACATAGTAAAATCTTCCTATGCAATTAACCTACTTCAAGGCCTGGTCTGCTAGGTATGATTATAGTAACATGTAAATATTAGAAACATTTGAGACAGATTTTAAGAGAATATGGAAGTAAAACTTGGAGGTGTAATATATTATTTTGAGTTTTTAATTCAAATAGCAAGACGTTTTTTGAAATGCCCACACCTCTTCTCTGTTTTATTCTGACTGTAAAGCATAATTTTTAGTTTTTAATTGTATACATTTTTACATTAAGTACTTTTCATATATTTCTTTTATTTATATAGTGCCTAAACAAGAGTGATCTCACAGCTGTACAAACTGTAAAACAGTTCTGATACTGCCAACAAGCTTACAAACCAGCCACAGCACTACAGGAATGTACTTCCCCAAACTAAGTTGAAGTATTAAATTAGAAAGACATTTTTGGGAAAAAAAGATACATTTAGAACCTCTTAATCCATTCATCATAATTTTCTTTGGTTTTTAAAAATGATGATCCTTTTTCACTTGATACCTCATTATGAGGTAATGTGCAGGGACGTATTGTACTGCATCATTGTATTGTTTATGGCTGTGAGAAGCTGTTAAACCAAAAGTCAAAACATGCTTGTTCAGTCTTGTATGCAATGTTCAGAAAATGGGCCATGCGCATTCTCAGTATTCCATATCTTAATCAGGAACAAAGGTAAAGAACAAAAATTGGGCCCATAAAGGACCAAATTCTGTTCTTATCTGAAGCACTTGGCAAAGAAATCAATAGAGCTCTAGCTCCTTCAATTGCCTGCTATAGTATGTATGGATATTGCTGCAAGAAACAAGTACATTCTTCATGAAACCCTTCTTGTTCTCTATGTAGTATGTGGGTAGCAAGAAGAGAAGGGTAGAACATAACTATGGTGAGGCTGTTTGTAGGCTTTCCATGCAAATATACTTGCATGGGCTTATCTTTACAAAACAGGGTCTAAACTAATAAATAATGCAAAATTTATCACGAATAATTGGGTTTTAGCCTAATTTCTTCTAAAATGTTAAAAATGTGAAGTGGCGATTATCTTTTTTTTTAGAGTAAAAGACTTTATACCAATGGTTTTTATTTCAGTTACTATGTCCAGTTAACTTTTTAAAAGTAATATATATGTTGACAGGTTTTAATGCAGGTCTGCACAATACATTACTTTGTATGTCCAAATTTTCACATATAAAGGATCCATGAAACCACATGAGAATTGATCATAGCCAATTGATGTATTACTATTACAAAGTTAGCACCCAGTTTACATTTTTGTCACATTCAAATGGGGGGTGGTCACAAGAAATAGCTGGTGGAATTCAGTTTAACTTTTGTTTTGTAGCAGTTTCCTGTTATTGTTTTAAATGTAAACAACAGATAGATAACATTCAGATTGTTGACCTGAAGCTGCACCTATTTGAACACGGGGAAAAACACTTTGTAAAAGTCCTTTAGTAAGTTGAGGACAAAAAAAACACTATAATCTTGCCTGTTTCTCCTAACAATATTGTTTAAGGAAGTTAGAATTATTAGTTATTTCTTGCCCCAATCAAGAATGAAATTAAATGATGTGCTTGCAGCATAAACTGACACCTTGGAGACCCAGTACCTGGTTTAAATCCTGAAATTTAAGAATGGCTGAGTTCATATGACTGACTGAAATTGCAACATATTTGGTGTTTTTTTTACATTCAAGTCTGATTTGAACTCTTGGGTTATGCATCTGTACAGAAGCCTTTTTTGAATCTGCTAAAATGTATAATATTTGGGCTAGGAATTGCTGCTACTGAACTTAAAGTCTGTCTTTAGCCTGTACAGTGTTAACACTTTGACTTAAAGTGGAATAGTCTTTCTGATTTTCTTCCTTCGAATTCTTTGAAACTGCTTTAAATTGTTAGGACACCTTGTTTGCACAGGTGAATTACTCCCTGATGATGGGCATAGATGTTTTTAGTATGGTGAAGATCACCAGTAAATTATAAGTACTGTCAGGCTACAAAGCATCTATATCATAATTCTCATTTGAAAGTTGCCCTGGGAATAAACTTTCTAGGGAGGGGTAGTGTGATATAAATCCCAACAGTTATTGCATCTCTTTGCCTGATACAATTTTTTCCTGTCTGCAGAGGAGCCTCAATTTTTTAAATTTAATTACACAAGCTCTAAGAATTCAAAGATTCTCTGGAAATTCACATGAGACCAGAAGGTCTGATTTCAACTAGCCTTGAGAAGTTGTGGTCTTTTCCAGTTCCACAACTATTACTTCTACCTTTGTTGGATTCCTCAATTTGTATTGTGCAATCCTGATTCATATTCTCCAACCTTGCTGATTCATCTTCAAGCAAGGAAATCTATTTTGAAAGGAAAGATTTGACCAAATCACTCTTGAGTGGTCCAGACCATCCTATATGGAACTGTCAGAACTGAAGTCCTCCCATTCTGCTGACATTATAGTTGGCTTCCTTTTGCTTAATCTATTTCTACAGATCATCTCCGATGTCAGTCAGGTTCTGTTCTGCTTGGTCCTTTCAGCATTGTTTTTTTGTCAATGGACCTATAGTTCTTGGGAAGCTCAAAATACGAGACACACCATAATGAATAGGTCTTCTCCATATTCTCAGATGTCATTACCTAATCATGCTTTAGACCAGGGGTCTCCAAAGCTTTCAGTCTGAGGGCCACATTGGACATTTTGCAAACATTTGAGGGCTGGGGGCAAAAATCAGTTTTATAGATGAGTGAATAAAATTGAATGAATGTTATTTTGCTCAATTTGGTATGATTCACAAAAGAAAAAAATGTGACAACTGAAGAAAAAATGCCATGCTTGTATGGGCAAATGAGATAAGAAAAATGTCAAACATTAGCAAATGCTATGAAGAAATGAATTGATTACTACAGATGAGAAAAGGCTATTCTTTTTCCCCCAATAAATTTTATTTACTTATTTTTTTTGCAGATTTACATTAAATGAGTCTGCCCAATTTTGTGGCACAGAATATAAATAATAAACACACCCCAAAAGAACTCCAGTAAAACAAAGCAAAGAAGTTCAATTACAAGTTTAACCTGTATGAAGCACAGAATTAATGTGAATGGTGAAGCTGATTTTTTTTATTTCAAAGTAAAGGAAAAGCAATTGGTGCTTTGGATTCTTATATCTGGATTGTAAAACAAAAAATAAGCTATGCTGGATCAGGCCAGTGCCCAACCTGCCCCCCCCCATGTAGGCAGAGGAAGACTCTTTCAAACTGACTCAGCTGGCACAAATTTTAAAGAGGAAGACGTTTCCCCTTCCTCATCTAACAACCCTCCAGCTGGCCACAATGCTCCTATCGGAGAAATCAAGGAAACCCTACCTTGCTTTCTGAACAGGGAATACAATCCTGCTTTCCTTGTTTGGGAAGGATCAAAGCACAGCACATGGGAGGAACTGGCAGCCTCCCGGAAGGAATCTTCCAGAGGTTCCGGATGTCACCCATGGTTCATAGTTTGGAGACCCCTGCTTTAGACTAATCATGTGACAGATTTTGCAAACATTCTTCCTGGTCTTCCAGGTTATTTTCCTCCAAGGTCTTTGAGGCAGATGGCATAACCGTGATTCAGCTCAGCATGCCTTCTTGACCAAAGGCCACCAATTTCTCAGTAAGTGTGGCCTACCTCTGCTGAGTCTGCTAGCCTCAGATATTGTCGATTGTCGCTGAGCCAATCTTCCTGTCCCATTCATCCATTAATAAGAGTTCCCATAGATCTCTCTGAACTTGATCATTACAATGGTAGTAAACGTTTGTGAACCCTTTTTAATTTTCAACATTGCTGCATAAATATGACCTAAAACATCTGTTTTCCACATGTTTCCTAAAACAAATATTCATTGAGGAAAATGATCCAAAGATACATATTTGTGTATGGCAAAAGTATGTGAACCGTTGTTTTCAGTAAATGGGGTGTTTCTTTTGGACAGCAATAACTGCAATGAAACACACACATGCGGATGTTAATAAACAGTAAAAATTAATATAAACCAAACTACTAGAAAATAGGTAGAAGGAAAAAGAAAAATGAAAAAGAAAAGAATATAGTAAATAAAGTTAATAAGGACTTACTTAACCTTTGCATAATAAGTATGAACAATTGCAAACAACATCCTAGAATTTGATTTCTTTTCTTTTTTCTTTGTGTCTCCTCACAAATTTTTATTACATGCTTAACAATTCTCCTGTAAATTCAAAATGAGAAAGTTATGCAGGTCACTCAGCAGGAAAAATAAGGTTCTAATCCTGCTATATAGGGCCTTAGTTAGACCCCATTTGAAATGGGATCTATGATAATTTGCCACAGTCAATTATGGCCCACTCATCGCAGGACAAGAGTTACGCTAATTTCAAAGAAATGGTGGAATAGAATCATCACTGTCCCGAGTCCTTCGGGAGGAGGCCGGTATATAAATTCAATAAAATTAAATTTAAAAAATTAAAGAAAGGATGCAAAAGGAGGGACAGAATGAAATGTGAATGACATTAAAATATTTTTTATTTATTTTAAATAAATTGAATTGTTAAATAGTCCTGCAGTGAGTTGTCCCACTGTGAGTTGGCCATGGCAAGTTGTCCTGCTGTGAGTTGGCCATGGTGATTTGACTGTGGCAAGGAGAGGTAGAGGGTCAATCATCAGTAACTGAGTTGAAACATGCTTGGGTTAAACACATGTCCAACATCTGAGGAGAAAAAAGCAATAATGAATAATAATAAACAAAAAAACCCAAAAAAACCCTCAAAGAGCAGATTCAATGGACCACTAGGTTATTTTCTTGCTATCAGTTTTCTGTTTCTATAACTTCCTTGCATTAACTGCCCACTTCTGTAAGATTACGTAAAGTCAGGACTTTGACTTGTCCATTCCAAAACATTTAACATTTTTCTGCTTTACCCACTTTTTGGTCATACAACTTACGTGTTTTGGGTCATTGTTTTGCTTAATGATCCATTTTTCTTGCCTTTTAGTTCACCAACAGATACCCAGATGTTTTCCTGTGGAATTTGCTGGTACAATTCAGCATTCATAGTTGCATCAATGATGGCAAACTGTCCTGATCCAGAAGCAACAAAACAGATCTAACCCATGATACTGCAACCACCATGTTTATAAGGAATATGGAATTTGCATTTTGCCAGATTTGACACCTTTCTCATAAGCCAAAATATTCTGTTTTGGTCTCATCCATCAACAGAACAGTCTTCTGATAGCCTCCTGGCTTATCCACATGAAATTTTGCAAACTAAATGGGCAGTAATGTTCCTTTTGGGGAGCAGTTGCTTTCTTCTTGCAACCCAACCATGTACACTATTGTTTGGTGTTCTTCAGTTGGTGGTCTTGTGAACACTAACATTCTCTAATGCAAGAAAGGCTATCATAACCCGGGCATACTTTGAAACCTTCTGGAGTATTATACCTTTTGCTCTTGGTTTGCTCTTTGTTACTTGATCACTCCTGGGAAAATTAACAGTGATATTGAATTACCTCCATTTGTACACAATCTGCCTGACAGTGGAGTGGTGGAGGCTAACCTTTTGGGAAATATTATTTTTAATCTTTTCCAGCTTGGTAACCATCAACAACTGTTTCTCAGAAGTTCTCGAAAATCTCCTTTGTTTTAGCCATGACATACGTCCACATACCTGTATTGTGAAAATAAGACTTTATGTCAAGCCCTTCTACATTAGCCTGTTAACCAGATGAATAAACAATCCAAAACGAATGTTAGTTCTTAAAGGCTATTTATTTTCTAGGGAGCAGGCTCTATAGCAAGTGCAACCTATTCAAGGTCCAACTTGAATCTGGCATTCTCTGGGCGGTTCTTTCCCACGGCCAATCTGCATCTCCGCCTTCTCTCCTCATCACGCGCTCAGCCACATAGATAAGGGCCCAGCTGCACGCTGATGCCCAACTGCCCCCCTGTCTGCCTCCATGGCAACTCAGAGAAGATCTGGGAGTTGACATCCGGACCCCTCGGGAAGGAGGCGAACCTGCAGAGAATCTGGGAGTTGACACTGATTTTTAAATTTATTTTTAAAGTAACCTTTCTTTCCAGTGTGTTTTAATTAATTATATAGGTTGTATTGCATACCATTTGCCAAAAGATTTTGTCTTACTTACTTAATGACCTTCCTCCTTTCCTATCTGCTCACTGCTGTTTTCTTTTACCTTTGCCACAAGATCTTATTGATTTTTCTGACACAGGATGGATGAGAGAAACAATTGCTTACAAGGATAATGAAAGTGTCCTACACTGCAGTGCAGTCCTCACCACAATGCTCAAAATTATTTGCTGTTATTCTAGTTTTCCATACTTGGTTTCAACAACCTTTAACTTTTCTCTTTGATTCTGAGTCCTTCACTCTAGTCCTTCTTTTCATTAAACTAAGTCAAGGACTGCAGGTATCAAGAAGGTCAAGATGGGAATGGTAACCAAGAATCAAAAAGACATATCTTCAGAAAATGCATAAACGTCATATGTATATACAAAGGGAGATGAAACGTTGTGTGGTTTTGATTGACATCTTGACTTTTTGACTCTACTTACAAATGCTGTTGATCACACTCACCACCAAATCTGGTCCTGCAGCACAATGACATTGATATTCTCATATTATAGCTTAACTCAAAGTGCCTTAACTTTGTTCTCCTTTTGTAAGATTCTGAAGGCATGATTGCTGTTCCAGATCATAGTCTAGGTTAGAGGAATGCTGGCCTTTTTATGACTTGTGGACTTCAACACCCAGAATTCCTGAGCCAGTCATGAATTCTGGGAGTTGAAATCCACAAATTGCAAAGGGGGCATCATTCCCCAGCCCTCGTCTAGGTAAAGAACTAACGCTGATGATGCAGCTTTTGTTTTCCGGTTATTGTTTAACTGGAACATCAAATGCTTATATTGTTATTATTTTTAAAAAATCTTTGCATGCCACAAAAGTCACTTGCTGTGAGATGGATGGCTATATGTATGTATCTATGTATGTATTTGTATATGTGTGTGTGTATGTAAAAAATTAAAATAGAATTCTATGTATTTTATTTTCAAATCAGTTCTTTGAAGTATTGGGGTGATATTACTTCAGATATATATGCATTGAGTTATTTACTACCTAAAGCTAAATCTTGGGTATAAGTAGCATGAAGTAGAAATGGGCCAACTTCTGAATAAGCAAGGATATAGTGACAAATGGATAATTTTATTGCTGTTCTGTGTCAGTTTTACATTCATTCAATCATAAATTCATTCTTTCCCGTTTCCTGCAATTAAAAGAAAAACATTGAAAATTGTACTTAATTTAAAACATTTCCCTTAAGTACCTGTTTTATTTGCATTTCTCCCTTTAAAAAAATCATTTTATATGCATCACCCATAAAATATGCATTTTTGTATTTATTCCCCCCTATTATGCTGTAATGTAATGACTGGATAACTGAATTCTGATTGAAGAAATGGAAATGAGATATAAAAGCTTGAACCAAAAAAAATTTCCAGTATCTTTTGTAGTATATGAACTATTAGTAACTTCTATTACTAATAGAAGATAGAATAGAATAGAATAGAATAGAATAGAATAGAATAGAATAGAATAGATCAACTTAGTAGCTTCTGACGTTACAAGAGATGAGACTTCATTTAACGATTAATGATTAATGATTAACGATTGCTTCATTTAACGATTAACGATTGCACATACTGAAATATTTTTAGCAGTAGACACTGTGGAACATGTCTATAAACAAATAATTGAGCACAATTAATTTTTTTGAAAAATATTCTCCTTTCAACATGCAGACAGAATTTAGGTCAGTTGGCAAACTAATTTGAGATTATTCTCCCAAACAGATAAGGGTGCTTTACTTAGGTAATAGGAGTGACTGCCAATAAGTATGGATCTATTTATAACATTCATCTTTTTCATCTCCACTCTTAGGGGAAAATGGAAGATCCAATCATGAGGCCATCTGGTGTTTTGATTTTTAGTTGTAAATCTACAAGTTCGATTCACAGCAGTTGTATGAAGTTGAGAGAACATATTTTCCAGCTTTTTCCTTCTCTTTTCCCCATAGTAACTCATGAAAAACAGCTGTCACTTCCAGCTGCAAGAGTCAGCAACTTGATTTGAGGTTGAACATTTTAAAGGGTAGCTGAAATCAACTTTGGCAGAAGAAGATATTGGATAATGTCTGAGGTGCCACCAAACATCAATAGATATTAAAAAGAAGATTATTTTTTTATATAAAACACTCTGAAAATGTCAAAGGAAGTCAAATATTCCAGGGTGATAGTGATTCTGATAATGAGTGAATTTATCTAAAGCAAAAATAAAAATAGTAAACTTATTAGCTCTGGCCAATACTTTATTTTCTACCATTGCATTACAAACCCCATCACTTCTACAAGGATCGGTTTGATCCTTCAGGGTTGATGGATGAACTTACGTTAGTGAGCTTCTAAAGACAGATTTTTCCTCTAGGAAAAATTAGGGAATCAAGAACTAGTTTATATAGCAAATGGAGGCAGCAATGGTCAGAGATGAAATTGAGACAGAAAGCAAAAAAAATGGTTTAGGGGAAACATCAGCCACATTGAAAGTAAGCATCATTTTTGGGAGTATATTCCAACTTGATATCTAATAAGCTTAAGAGTTGTGAAGAAGAAGGAAGGAAGGCAAACAGACATGCGTTTTTAAAAAATCAAGATGGTAGCTGCAATGCACAATCAAAGGCTCACTGATTGGCAGGTCTTCTTTTGCCCTTTAACTCTTTTGACTCACTTCCCATGGACACCTCTGGAAACAGGTAATAGAGAAAATTCAAAGGTGGGTAAAACTGCAGCTGGACTTTACTGTTTAGGTATGTAAAATTCTCTTAAACCATTAAATTAGCCTGGCCTTGAAATGGCTCACTTCCTTAAGAAAAGCTAATCAAAAGGAAGGAAGGTGGAAAGCACAGAAGCTGCCTCCTGTCCTAGGAAAGTTTCCACAGCTGAGGTTGATACTCCAGATATACTGTTGGGGAGTTGAATCCCAAAATATGTCAACTTCTACAGCTGAAGTAGCTTATCTGTTTATGTTTCTTATTCTCAGCAACTTTTAGATATGTGGACTTCAGTTCCCAGAATTGCCCAGCCAACACGGAAGTTGAAGTGCATACACATTAAAATTGCTGAGACTGAGAAACACTGCTTAATTTAATTTACTTTCTTATTTATCTTAAGCAATATTTGTCAAAAATGATTCATTTATCATTCACTTCTCACTCACTTACGTCTGAC
>JANHFO010002261.1:251841-262641 GCA_032468095.1 Pareas carinatus | reverse complement strand
CTGTAGAAATACTGTAGTTTCTCAATGTAAAAATTTATAGAAAACTTAGTTAGAAACCACACACTTTATAAAAAAATATGGACAGATAACATCATCTTTTATCAAGTCACTGCAGGATGAAGGTATCTTCATTGAATGTTATAGACCATGATTCACCTGGTCCATTGTGGAACGATACAGAGATGTTTTCCCATTTTAGGGAAGAAAGAGTGACTTGCCAACATCACCCAGCTGGCTTCCATTCCGAAGGAATAGCGAGAACCTGATTCTTATCAATCCTAACCCAAAGCTATACCCACCGCACTACACCGGCTTTCACATGGGCAGCTATACTAGGATCTAATTTTCCAAATGAAAAGCAAGTTGTGTACATATAGTACATTATTCAAAGCACTGGTGTTATGCTGCTTCCATGCCTCTAAAGTTGTAGTGAAATGATGGGAAATTGCTGTAGCTACACTTAAGAGTATAATCCTGCCAGCTAAAAATGAATTGGCAGAGGCTCTCCTAAGCTGGAAGAATGGAGGAGATGACATTGCCATAAAAGAAATACCGACAAGATGGGTGGAAGAGCTCTGAGTTGTGATTGAGCCCTGAGCAACACAGGTGATATACTAATGTTGTTTCCCCACTGACAATACAATATTATATTGCACCCAAATCTAGCACAAACTCTCTTATTCCCTTGTCCTTACTGAGAAGTGAAAAAAAAAATCCAGTCGAGCACAGGCTACTTTCTTCATATGCTGTGACTGAGCATCAGATATCATGTAATCAACCTCGTTTAATTACTGCACAATTTCACCCTTATAGAGCTTTACACAAGAAAGGAGATTGTCCACACATCGGTAACCTCATTTTGGGATTGTTTCAATGCATTCCATAGAGCCTACTCAGTCCTTAGTTAAAACCTGTAGCAGAAGGTAGTCATCAGATTGCTGAAAGAGACAACTTGCTATATTCATGTTATACATCTCTTGAAGTAACTACATTGATTGCCAATTAGCTACTGAGTCCAGCTGAAGGTTTTGCTTCTGACATATGGCCCCAACAATTTGGGACTGAGATATCTGACAGAACTCCTTCTCTGTATAAGATATGACTAATCACTGAGATCATCTGAGGAGAACTCTGGGATGCTATCCTTTCTTCTGTTCTCCAGAATAGGCTCTTCCCTAAAATTCATGACAAAAGCATATTGTCTCCTTTGAAACAAGCCTAACTCTTGGTTCTTAATGGGCACAAGTACTTGCTATGGGATCTTTTATGCACCTCTGTATGACCCTTCTGTTCACTAAAACTTTTCTTGAATGGATGGGTATTTTGTTTTACTTCCACTCGTTTTAAATAAATATGGATTCATTGCTTTAATGTTAAGATAATTTGAATAGAAAGTGGCATAAAAACAGAATAAACAAATACTAAACTGACATAGTATGGAACTCTAACTTTCAAGTTCCATAATATAATTCACAAATGCAGAACTAAGAGAATTTGGCAAGCAAAGGTGGCACACAATCTTTGCTTAATTTTCTGTGCAAAACAGCTTAGTTTGAGAATATATCTGCAGGTATGTCACCTAGAAACTCTATAGATACAAATACCCCAAACGTTGTTTTGGTACTGACAAAGCAAATTATCCTATAAAACTAAGTAAGAATAAGAGAAAAAGTACTCTAATATGGAACTGCTGCTATGGTCTTCAGAGTATCCCCCTAGACCCATCTGCTCATTGATGACTATATATTAATGAGTCATCACTCCTTCTCAATGTGGGTAGCGTGTTGGTCCCACTGCCAACACAGTCCCTAATTTGTGCAATGGTGTTTCTAGATTTGATATGTGTGTTTTTATGACATTTTGAAACTTTTTATTTGTGTGCTTTCCTCTTTCTGCTCTTGGACTAACATATATTATATACTTCAGCTATTCCACCAGGCAGCTATGATGTATCTTTAAGTCCAGTGTAATATAAACATAGGATTGCTGAATCAAAATGATAGGTCCAGGTATCGACCAAAAAAACAAACAAACAAGTAGAAGAACTAGTGGTAAGCTCTGAAATTCCTTATTACATTGCCTAGTCTTCTCAAACTTTTCTAGAATACTTAAAAATATGTTACGAAAGAGATATCAAATAATTTTATAATTATTTTTTATATCTAAGGAAAGTGCCACTTCGTAATCTCCAATTAGTGTCTCTCCGGCCCATCTCCATATTTTTGCTTCAGTAATCTAGATGTCATGTTCTGTCTTCATCCTTTAGGAGCTCATCTATGGCAAATATTTGTTTGCTCATGGTTTTTAATTTTGGCAGATTAATATGAATATGGAACATGTTTAGGACAGAAATCCTATCTCATCTGCAGATCAGTGAAATCAACCTAACACAGGAATCAAGACTTTACTCACTCAGGGATGTACTTATTTCCAATTCACAGGATTTTCTTTAGTTTTTAACTAGCATTTTGACAGCCACCAAGTGAGCTTGACATACTTGCTTTTATAGAAAATATTTATGCCACCTACTCTCTTAATGGCTATGGGAAACCTGCTAGGCACATTAAAACCTCGGTATCTTCCATTAAAAAAACAAAACAAAAAACTAACCGTAATAGATGGAAAGGACAAAAGTTAAAACAGCAGCATTGGTCTCAGAAAATGAATGTTTTGAGTAATGCTGTGCAGCATTTCTCTTTTGATTCCAACAAGGTAAATTTAGAGCCGGCAGGAGGGTGATAATAGCATATGCCTGCAACTCCTTAATGCAGTTGTGCTTATTACTGGGATCGTACAATAGCTGGCTATCAGACACATGATCCCGGAAAAATATATCACTGATTAAAAAAGTCCAACATTAATGATCCAAAGTACTCATGGAATTGAATTCGAAATACTGTACACTGGTTTTGAGTCACCTCCTAAACTTGAGACTTGCTTCAATTCTTGTGGTAAATTTATTCTATAAAAAGTACAGAGAAAACTGAACTGATCACCGAATTTGAGCATATCCATAGCAGGATCTGCAAAAGATGTCCTGGAGGAAAGACAGGATATAAATATTATAAACAAACAAATGTGAGGATAACGTGGGAAACATTAGGTACTGAAGTATTCAAAGCTCAAGAATTTTTATTTTGAATACAGTAATGGACAATACTCACAACCTTTCTGCACAGAGATTCACTCTTAGTTCTCCCAAGTGTTCTTTATCCCAGTAGTAAAAACTTGAGGTTTTGAAAGGAGTAGAGATACCTAAATCTGCTAAATTGTTAGATAATTTGGAGTCTCCAATCCTTGCTGATCTCCCAACAGAGTGTCCAATTGACTCTGATCCATTTTCTCTCCATCCTGGCCCTACCATTCTCCAGTCAAAGCAGCATCTTAGTAGCAATGCTGAATTAGCAAAGGTAAAGAAAAAAAAACTATATTTCTGATAATACAAAGAATTAACTGAGTGATGCCCAGATCATTTTCAATTTCTTGATTAGACCAGAGAACCTTCGCTTTCGTGCACATTGCTTTAGATGATCACTATGATGAAGCAGTTTCAATAAAGAGTTTCTTAAGAAACAGAAGATATCTTCAAACGTTAGCTTTGAACAACTGGATTATCTTTCTATCACTGTTAAAAACTGTCTGCTCCATGGGGTTTTTGGTTTGTTAGTTATTTAAGCTACTGTTAATTTCAGCTAGATACTCTAATATTACATCACTCTAAATTAAAGTGGTTTATTAAAAACTACATGTACAACATGCATTAAGCCAAATGTTTCCTATGAATACTTACTCTGAAATCAACACATTTACCACAGAGTGTTAGGAACATGACAGGTTTGAAATGTGCAATTGAATTACCGACTACCAACCCACAACCGCTACCTTCTTTTGGCACTCTCCATGGTGCTGATGCTTGGTTTACCACTGCTATGTTTGCTTCAGGGCAGGATATCTAATGACTGTTTCGATCGTATTACCATACATAGTTCCTAAATCGTGAAGTTGGTGTCTTTAGAATCAAGGATGGCAAACATTTCATGATTTCCCCCATCATTTGCTCTCAGTAAAGATTTTCTGTCCTTACTATGTTCCATGGAACTGAAGTTAATATTCCTGGGTCGCCATGGTGATAGTGAGCTCTGTTCCTAAGAGCAAGACAAATTAGGCACTACCTCATTAGCCTGAACACTCTTCAAGCTTGCAGCCCTATGCAATTTTTCTTTGAAAGATTCAGAAAGAATTAGGGTTGGCATGATTATATGTCATTATGTCACAGAGTCATACTTCTCTAGTTCCTTAATGATTCTCCCACTGTTTAACTATCACTCTGCTATAATACAAGTTCAGGGTGCCTGACAAGGCTGCTGAAATCAAACAAAATTTGACCACTAGCTTTAGTCAGAATAAAAGTGGCATTCCCAATCTTATCTTTTCCAGTATAGGCTGCATGTGGATATATTCCCCTATCCAAGAGACATTAGATGCTTTTTGGCTTTATCTGCATCATTCCTTGATCCCCTATCCCCCTGCATAAAATTTGATTTAGGTACTTATCTACCTCACAGCTTGTAAATTATCATAATAACTTCTTCTTGATTTTAAAATAAATAGCTCTGAAGAGGATCCAGATACCTCCATCTATTACATTACCAAAATGTACAACATCTGTTTTAATTTTGTATGCATGCAAGTCAAATACAAGCCAAGAAGCTTTGTCAAAAATCGCAAGTTTGACGAACCCGGAACTATATGCATTTATTTTCTAGTGGTTAGTTCTCTTCTCTCACCCTCCACGTGAATGCTGACTCCGGGGGACAGAAATCAGTCAAGGGTCTCCTCTCTTTCTGGTAAACATAAATGCCTCGCTCGGAGTTCAGTGATCAGAACTATCGATTTCCCCAGTAGCAGGACAACAGATAGAAGTACACACACCCGTCGGCAAACACCCCGTTTCACGCGGTTAACATGCGTGACTTCCCAAACAAAGGAAGAAACACGTTAGAAATCGTAATTGGTCAAACGCCTGTCATGCACCCCGCTTTTAGTTGTCAGTAAAGAGATAGGAAACCGATCGCTTTCTTCGTTATGTAACTGTCATCCCTTTCCCTGAAAAAGACAACTTTGAGATCGGATATACTTCAACGCGCACTATGTCAAGTTGAAGGCTGCAGGAACAAAAGATGTCATTTCTCTTAAACACGCACAGGATCGGAATAAACTGCGCGGAGATACCTGTTTGCTGCACGTTTTCACTCACTCGATCATGATTTTTCTCCTTCGGAACAGAGCAGGTCCATCTGTCACTCAAGAATGGAAGATGGAACAGTTAAAATGTAAGAAAGAAACAGAAGCAAAAGGAAACGGGAAGAAAGAAGCTTCGGCTTTTACAGGGAGCCGGCGCTGCTGACAGGGGCTTCCATCCTCCGCCGAAGTCTGGCTCCGATCAATCACTTGGCTTTGCCCACGAGAAGCCGACTGGGGCACACGAGGCGAATCGAACTGGTGCCCGCTTTGCCCAGTCAGAGTTCAGCGGGCAGGAATGGGAAAGACTGGAGTGGAGCGACCAGAAGAACCGAGCGCTGGCAGAGAGATAAGTAATGGACCACTCAGGGACACGTCACGAAAGCTCGCAGTTTCAGTGAATTCTTCTCAATTTCAGGCGAGTGACTGCTTGGATCGCCAGGCTAGAGCTTTAACAAAACAAAGCAGGAGAAAATTCTATTCGGCGCCATCTAGCGGTCGAAGCGGAAATACACAATAGGGAAGCCGACTCCCCCGCGCTTCCCAGGCTCCTCTTTAGAGAGTAAGATGTTTTCCTTTTGCATTTAAAAGAGGCTAAATGGAAACTTTTCTGCCTGTGCGATCAAGCCTCTCCATGTCCTGGGAACAGAATTGAGGCAATACATAGGTATATGTAGTATGTGTGGTAAGGCTTATGGAAGTCAGTGAGATCCCCCCCCTCAAAATAAAACACCTCAGTAGTGCATATAGTGGGTCCCCCTGTGCCAAGGGAAATGACAGGACTTTAGACAAATAAAAGTAAAAGGAAGGCACACACATAAACATAACCCAGGACAAGAAATTTCATGCTGGGCGAGTTTGTGTAACTTTGCTTGAAAAGGTCTGCACTGAACAAGATCAGCTTTTCTCTCTGAAGTGAGTCCTGAGGATGCAGCACTATAATAATAATAATAATTTAATTTATATACCGCCCTTTTCCGTACAACAGACTCAGGGCGGTTCACAGCCAACAATAAAACAATGCAATACAAAAATCTATAGAATTAAAACACAATTAAAAGCAAATATTATAAAGTGGCAATATTAAAATGACAAATTCTCAAAACCAATTTAAATCCCATTCATTAAAAACGGGAATGGAGGAGGGGGGCAGGGCTAGGCAAGAACTGTCTGAACAAAAAGGTGTGTTTCAAGGGCACGGCGGAAGACACGGAGGTCAGAAATCCTACGAATATATATGGGGAGATCATTCCAGAGGGTGGGAGCTGCCACAGAAAAGGCTCTGCCCCTGGGGGTCGCCAGCCTGCATTGTCTGACTGACAGCACCCTGAGGAGGCCCTCTCTGTGGGAGCGAACGGGTCGGTGGGAGGCATTGGCTGGTAGAATGCGGTCCTGCAAGTAACTGGGCCCTATGCCATGGAGCGCTTTAAAAGTGGTTACCAACAAAGAAGGGGGGGTCAACCTATTCTCCAAAGCATCTGTAAGCAGGACAAGAAGCAACAGATGGAAACTAATACAAGGCGAGAAGCAACCTGGAACTAAGGAGGAATTTCCTGGCAGAACAATTAAACAATGGAACAGATGTTGTGGCTGCTCCATCCCTGGAGGTTTTTAAGAAGAGACTGGACAGCCATTTGTCTGAAATGGTATAGGATTTTCTTCTAGAGCAGGGGGTTTGACTAGAAGACCTCCAAGGTCCCTTCCAACTCTGTTATTCTGTTTTGAACATGTGTCGGTGATAGTGATGGTGCTGATAGTTTTGCTAATAGCAAAGTTCTCGTCCACCTCAAGGAACAATAAGCCTTTTCGTCATTTGAAGACATCATGGCATTCAAATTATTTTGTATTCCCCCCCCAAAATGACTCTTTTAGCTTTTTAGGGAGGTTAAAATAGTCTGAACTCCTGGCAAATGCATGGGCAAATACCTCCAGGGCTGATGGGTAGCACTTATTCTTCTTTTACTTCTCTTCAACCTTGCCGTAGACTTCCTTCTCCTGCCATGTAACTTTTTCATGTAACACACATCACACACATGTGAGTTTCTGCCAGCTGCCCAGGGACTCAAAGGACCAGTCGTATCTTATCCTGATGGTTCTTTACTGGTCCTTTCAGTAACCATCTCCAGATTCATAATTTCTTTAAAAAAAACTTCTTCTTTTTGTTGCTTCTCCACAGTGATACACTACCGCTGGAAAAAAACATCGCTTTCACTCTTCTGTTCTTTGTGGCCAAATAAATACCTTTTTTCTTCATCATCTTATATAATTTTGGTTCTATTTTGTCCCTAAGGTTATTATCTTTCCTTCTCCAGCACACTGTACAACTTTATTTATTTCTCAGCCCTAGAAAACAAAACAACCTAGCTTTCACCTTGACTTTTATTTTTTATTTCTTACTAACTTTCATTAAATATTTGATATTTATTACTAACCCTGAGGTTCCATTTCTATTTTCATTATAAATCTTCTAAATCTTTTCCTTTAGGAAGTAAAGTCATCCATCCATCCATCCATCCATCCATCCATCCATCCATCCATCCATCCATCCATCCATCCATTTTAACTTCAGCCATTAAATTATCCAATCCTGACATTCTTATAACACATTTGCTGTATAGGTAAATAGATCTAAGAGTAATAGGCACCAATAGATCTCATTCTCTTCCCTATTCAAAACCCCTTATTCCAAATCCTGTTCTTCCACTTGTCTCTTGCTCATTATTATGATATCTCAGAAGAATAGCTAAGTACTTTTATACACAGGTTGTCCTTAATATATTCTCCATTCTGGCCTACTATACACAACAGGAGACCTTCTCATAGCAAAAGTAAAGCATTTTCTTACATTTTTCTTGCTCTCTTTTGAGTAAGAGCTAAGAGGTTCCACAAATTATGCACCAATTCTGAGCGGAGGATACTGTCTCATCCAGAACTAAAGCAGGAAGGTCTTCTAAGCTGATCCTAAGACCTTAGTGTTCTGGACAGAGTATAGCTGAAGTCTGTTCTTCTCCATCCCTATGGCCCCCAGATGTTAGGCAAGAATCTTGACAGAATAATGTGGTCATCTGAAGTCAAAATATACAGTTAAGCACTAATGGCAATCTTCTGATGGATTAATTCACCCAGCAACTTGTAAATATCGCATAGGAGTTTCAACTAATCAGAATAGATCTGGAAGGGACCTTGGTGGTCTTCTATTTCAAATTCCTGCTCTGGCAGAAACCCTATATCATTCCAGACAAGTGGCTGCTCCATTTCTTCTTAAAAACCTTCAGTGAAACTTCTGGAGGCAACTTCTGTTCCACTGGATAATTGTTTTCACTGTTAGGAAGTTTTTCCTTAATTCCAGGTTGTTTCTCTCCTTGATTAGTTACCTGTAGAACGGGCTCTTCCCTACTACAATTATGGTATTTCTTGACCTAACCATAAAATAAGCCCTACCATGATTTTTCAGGATGTTCATAATATAAGCCCTACCCCAAAAATAAGCCCATTAAGATCATCAGACAGACAGACACATTTAGTACCGTATTTCTTCCAAAATAAGACCTAACCAGAAAATAAGCCCTAATGCGTCTTTTGGAGCAAAAAATTATATAAGACCCAGTCTTATTTCCGGAGAAACATGATATATGACTGAAATCTGACTGAAAAGGATCCAGGCAATCTGTTTCTTTTATGTTCCTCTGAAATCATAAGCTGATTGAACAGGGGAGGTTAGAGATGAGACAAAAATGTCCAGTACCCCTGGATTAAGCCAAGGGTTCTAGAGAAGAAGATGGACTGTTGCCTCTTTAAGACCTGATCAACCATCCCACACCTCCTCAAAGACTGATACTGTTAGAAATTCTGTTTCTATATAGCACCACAAATCAAACAGAGTGTGCTGTCACCATGTACTTTACTGCTTAACTATTTTTGTAACTGTAACAGGAAATAGGAAGCTCTTCTTAGGACAAAAAAACATAAGAGTATATACCATAGATGAAAACATATAAACACTGCCAAATACTGGCTGAATACTACTGTTGTTGCACATAAATACATTCCAACATTGTATTGCAACAGATACACCATCACCTGGATACAACCACAAAACAACTCCTGGGAGGCTCAGAATAGACTTAGATCAAAACACAGGTAGCTACATATATAGTTCAAGAACTATTTGGTCTGGATGAAAAGGCTCAAACTCTTTCCAGATAATCAAGCTAGACTTGACCTCGGTCAGCTGCAAAGGACACGTGCAGCCAGAGAGAATCAAGAGGGTCTAAGCAATTTTATTTGACGGATGTCTGAAATAATCTTCACACTGAGTACTCTTCCTGCAGATGTATTTCTGGCCCTATATCTAGGAGGGATTGCCAGCTGGCTATCTTTGGAAGCAATAAGGGTGGGAAAAATAATTATTTTTCCCATGCTTATTACCACAAGGTATATTAACAAAAAACTCTTGCCATGCTTGATCAGGTTTAACTCTTTGTTATCATCCAAACATCTGCTGTAGGCCTCTCTTCTGCTGTTTCATCTCCTCCAAAAGCCGAATGCAGTCTGATGCAAGGCCATCATCACCATATTATTCCAAGACTTAAGGCCTTGGCAAAACTGTGCAATGGAGCCTTAAGAACAACCCCAAAATTCCTCTGAAACCCAGAAAAGTCACCAGGTGCCTGGGACAGACCAAATCAATAGGTCCTCCATTCCTGCAACATGACGAATCTGCAGAAAACTTCAAGAAGAAGAATCATGTGACCATGACAAGGGCTTGATGGTAAAATTCCCCCCAACTCCAGAACACATCATCATTGCCTTAAGTGGTGGGAGCGAGAGGACATTCTCTGAGCTGAGTCCTCAATTACTGAGTAAATGATCAAATTGGCTACATAAAAGCCAAAACATTTTGAATACAAATATATGCGCTACCAGCATTGTGTGAAAAGTAGTTATGGTAAAGAATGCCTAGGAACTCATAGAGAATGTGTGACATTGACAAAGTATGATGTCTGTGTTATTTTAATATGCTATAAATACTTTCCCCTAGGCATTGTGTATAATACCTAGGCATTTTCTGAATCAGAATAAAGCTGGAAGGGACCTTGGCGGTCTTCTAGTCCAACCCCCTGCTCAAGCAGGAGACCCTATAGTTAAAGCATAACATTCCAGCTAAATGACTGTCCAGTCTCAAAAACCTCCAGTGATGAAGCACCCACAACTTTTGGTGACAAGTTGTTTCACTGGTTAATTGTCCTCACTGTTGGGAAATTTCTCCATAGTTTTAGGTTGCTTCTCTCCTTGAGTAGTTTCCATTCGTTGTTTCTTGTCCTACCCTGTTTTTCCGAAAGTAAGACATCCTTCAAAAATAAGACCTACTTACAGTTTTTGCCTCTCGCTGAAATATAAGGCATCCCCCAAAAATAAGACCTCCCTGATAATAAGGTCTCCCCTCCAGTGCAGCCAGAGCAGACAGGAAGTGCGAAGCCTCAGACTTCCGGTTCTGGGTGGCCTCGGTGGAAAAATAAGACATCCCCTGAAAATAAGACCTAGCGCATCTTTGGGTGC